>JACGWO010000036.1:0-70001 GCA_034509735.1 Sesamum alatum
CATGTGCACGCCAAAGAACTTTTTGGTGTTAGCTCTAATTGGAGGAGTTACAAAGAGAATCTGAAATAGGCATCTGCCAAAATAGATATGCAAGCTTATCTTCGAGGGCCACTGACAATGGGTTATGAATGTGTTCACATATACATCTCTTCATGTAGAAGAGTCTTAAACTGAAAGAATGAGAAAATAAGCAAAATAAGTAGGATATCATAAGCAAGCTACTCACAGTATATTGCCCAAAAATGTGTTGAAACTCAGCCCATGAACAGAACTGTGATACAAAAGTTTCCACTCATCCAGTTCAGTCGGGGACAGTGCTCCTCCAATATGCCATGCGTATTCCTTCCTCAACAAAATTTGACTAGGATCAATATTGTCCTCATGCTGTAACTGAGGTACTTGCGAACCTACAAAAGGAAAAGCATGTAAGAGACCTCGAACCTCATCTCCTTTAACCACGCTCAAAGAGCAAAAGTTTGTGAAAACACAGGAGCTAATATCATTATTTACTCAGTGTCATGGCTCTTACTATTGACACTAAATATCTCTTCTGAGAAATATCTCAAGAATTCCTTTTGACAAACTAGAAATAATGTAAATACTATGATTAAGAAGAAATAAAATCATTACGTGTTATATTTACCCACTTATTTTTGCTTAGTTACTGCATTGCGCTCGTAATAAAAACCGAGTCAGTAGTAAACAAATTATCAGATGATCAAGATTCCTGAATTGAATTATTGTAGTTAGAGAAAACCTTGTTCTCATACATTCAATTAGAATGACTGCAGAGGTGCAATGAAAAATCTCCAAGAAACACAATTTACTATTAGCTCAAAAAGGACACTCTTAAGCTCCAGATGTGACGGAAAAAAAATCAGACTGTTAATGCAGTCACTTTGTTCACAGAGAGAGAGAGAGAGAGAGAAAGCATCAACCAGAAACCTGAATCAGAGGGCATCAACAGACTACCCAGATATTTCCTGACTGCTGGAAGAAGTGTGCACCATTTCCGGAAGTCCTCAAGAGACATGGTATCACTAGTAAAATTTGCAGCATTGATGAAAACCATAACAATTTCCTGGTTCGATCCTGCTTTAGTCTCAGAGCTTTGTCGATGAAATAGGTTATCGAGCATGGAAGTTAAAACAACTTCAAGATCATTCCTACCAGAATGCACATAATATATATATATTAGAAGAGCCGGAATACATGGATGAAAAGAACTCTACAGTAAGAAATTTCCTCATTTTACCTTCTCACAGTGCCATCACCTGAGACATCAAGTAGTTGGTAAATGAACTCTTCAATGTCCTCATTAGTTCCCTTCTCATAAGTCGCCTAAAATATGAAGCAAAAATAAATACACATTCAGGTCTTAGTTACTTTAACATGTCTTGAGCACTTATACCAAGCACAAACCAAAGGAGGTAAAGGCGTTTGGTTCTTATGGGACAACCTGAACCAAATTGAGAACAGATGCATCCTGCACCTAGACTTGAGAAGAATTGCATCTCTGTAAAAAAATGGATCTGACTCTCATCCTCAAAATTTCAGTTTTTTATGTTATTTGGAACTGCTAATAATGATAGATTTTGTCCTTAAGAGTAGTTGATTGTAGTAAAGTAGCATTATGACATATACACTGGACAACACAATCTGCACTAGCTCTCTCACAACTTCATATTTTCTAATTTATGCAACTTATTAATTCAACTATCCTTCGAATATGCATTGGTGGCACTTTATAACATGACAGTGAGATCACCTCTGTTAGACTTCCGTTCGAATTGTAATTCCTTGTTTTATCCTTTCCAACTTTCTTCGTCATTCTTCCCGCGAAAAATTCGTGTCAGAGTAATTCATAAAAAAAAAAAAACACTTCCATACTTTTTCCATGATCAAGAAACAAAAGAGCGTTAAGCTTACCTTAGCAACAACGAGGTCTTCAAAAGTAAGCTTTTGATCCTTGCGTTTCTGCGTAACCAAATCGAAAACCCTATCCCCAAGAGGCCCATCAATCCCAATGTACGCCTGTTATGCAAACTCATTCACATAAGCGAAAAAACAGCGAAAAATCACTTAAAACTACGCAAACAAAATCGGAAAAAACAGTTCCAAGAAGGAAAAACACCTTGAAAACATCAGGAGATACGTATTTCCCATTGCTTTGGGACTGGTGCGCAAGCGACGCGTGGAGTGATCTTAAATCTTCCAATTCCTTGTGAGTAAATGCTCTGCAATTACAAAAAACCGCCTGCCATTTTATCAACTGAATACACTGAATCACTAAATGCAGTAAGCAGAAAATGCAAACCTAGCGGCGGAGGCAAAGCGAGGATCGGTGGAAGATGAGCCGGAGTTGCCCATTGGCCCGCCTCTTCTACGGTGCGGTTCTGATTTGAAAGTCGTGTTACACACAAACTCTAGCACGATTCCCCTTTTCTTTCTTTTCTATTTTTATTTTTATTTCCTTTTTCGGGGAGAATGATGTCCTTTGGGGGTGTGAAGAGTTGGCAATGAAGCAACTAAGGCCACGTTTGGATGGGCTTTTACAGAATATTTTCGGAAAACGATAAACATAAAGAGAAATCATTTTGAAAGCGCATTTAAATTTAATTTTTCCATTTCTTCCAATTATTTTCCAACTTTTTATGCGTTTAATCTTATAGCGCTTATAGAAAATTTTATAAAAGTTGGATGAAATTATTTTTCCTCAAAGAACTTATAAAATCCAAAATTTTATAAGCTTCTCAAAAAGAAATTGCCAAACAGTACTTTATAACTTATAAACTCTAAAACTCAAATGAAACATCTTCTTAGCCACACATTGATAAACTATTAGTTTAAGGATAACTATATTTACAACTCCTGATTTAAGGTTTATACATATAAATCACTCTAATCTTTTACATAATCACATAAATTACTCATAACAGTCAAAAATCAGGAGTAACTTGTGTAATATTATTAACGTTTCTGAAATTATTGTGTAAATAATGTTGATATTTTTAGTGAGCGCACATGCAATTTTTCAAAAAAAACTAATAATTTGTATAAATAGACCATAAGTCGGGATCGGGAGCTGTCTATATGATTATACCTTTGCTTTTCTCTTTTCAATTTCAGGAAACGTCATCAACATCCGAAGCAAGTACAAATTTACATCTCTCTTCGAAAACAAAGAGTCATGAAAATACACTTTCAGCTGATACAACACATTCACTCAGACAGGGAAAGAATTTAGTACAAACAGGTGAAACATACGGTTCGTCACTCATTCCAGCAACCGTCTGTGTTTGCACCAGGCAATTGCAATCACATACAGGAAAAGAGTGCCTGCTGAACCTCCCCCGACGGTCCACAGAAACCACGTCATCCCATGTACTTGATCGTTGAAAAGTTCGATTCTGATGTTCATACCAAAGATCCCAGCCACAACCACGAAAGCACTCACGACGAGGGTTGCTGTCGTTAACATGACCCCCATTTGCAGCAGATGGTTTTGCTTGTCATCCAACATGATGTTGATGTAATCTTCGGTATCGTCTACGTATTCCCTCAGCTTCACAAAGCATCAAAAGGATAGAACGTCAGTACCTCAATGTGCGACGTTGAAGAAGCAAAAACATGAGGTTCATTGATTTATGATCGTGCATGTCGGAGACTTGTTGGACCAAGTGAGTTTGTAGTTCAGTCAAAACATAAGATAGAGTAGTAAGGAGAAGGTCGAGTTACGTACGGTGGATAACTTGTTGAGTGTACCATCTATCTGAACGAAATAGGCTTCCAAGAGCATCTCAAGCTCCTCAACGTCGAGGTGCTTGCTTATAGCACTATGCGTACTAGTATGGGTGCCATGACTGCCTCTGCTGAGAGCATTAGTGCCACCAAACAATTGCTCGCGGCGACTATCAATCTGCTGAAGATCAGCATCAGAAACAACGGAATTATCGTTACCTTCCATCAGTATTTCAGCAGGAGTCCTGAAACGTCATGCAAATACAGTGCCAAGTGTACGTTTAAGCACAAGGGAACGATTTTTTGTTTAACTATCTATTTAAAGTAAGCATTATATATTTTAGCAAGCCATTGTATCACATGCCTGTCATCCGTGTTTGCCTGAACATCTTCTTCATCCAACACATCTTCCTCGTTCATGGAAGACAGAGAGGAATTCTCAAGCTGTGCTTGCAGTTTGTCCGTTAAATACATCTCTGCCATATCATCGTCATCATCGAGCAAATGCTCCAACTCATCTCTAACCTGATAAATCATGTCACAGTGAGTGGATGGAAGAAAAATATAGCAATACAACTGTTCCAAACGATTATGTAACAACCATTAGGTATTAGCAAGATCAAC
Source organism: Sesamum alatum (assembly GCA_034509735.1). Taxonomy (NCBI): domain Eukaryota; kingdom Viridiplantae; phylum Streptophyta; class Magnoliopsida; order Lamiales; family Pedaliaceae; genus Sesamum; species Sesamum alatum. The sequence continues at coordinate 4,366 of JACGWO010000036.1, forward strand.
TGAATAATATGTTTTCTTACAAGAGCAAAATATCATGTTCTATATGAGATTCTATTCCACAGAAAAAAAGATAAAAATAGAGCTAGCAAAATACAGATTGTATCATCTTGATCAGGCACAAGTGCAGACATGTCTGATGCTTCCTCGAATTTTCCTGTCCGAAATATGGACATCACTAAAGCTTCTACTGTCTAAGGTCACGAACCAAGGAGTAACAGGAATTAATACTGATTACGAACGATTATACACATAGATTCACTCAAACAAGAAAAGTACCACTTTCAAGAATTTCACAAACTTAAGTTAATGAAATCTTCATTTTCAAAGTGAAATAGTTATACTAGTAAGGCATTGCAGAAAAGTATAACGGAAAATTACTCCATTCAACCTTTTGAACACGTCCAGTTATAGCAACGAGACGGCTTTTAATTTGTCTCACGCGCTCCAAATTGAGAGTACTAATTTTTGAAGTTAATTTATCCAATGCTGGATGAGCCTCTTGTTCCAGTGTCCTTGCCTAGCTTGGGATCAGAGACAGAGAGAGACGAAAAAGAAAATGTCGAAATGAATTACAGAAGCAAAATTGAATATAAGTTGGATTTCAAAAACAAAAGAAAAAGTAAGAGTTTTATACTTCATTTTCCAAGCAACTGCAAGCAGCCTCGAGACATGCCTCTAATGCAACAAACTCAAACGGAAGCAGCTTTGGACCATCTCGATTCTCCCCGGATTGTTCTTTCCCTTCTGCTTTCCCAGCCTCTTCCTTACTCGGGAATTTCTCAGAATAATTTGGAGGGCTTACTGGCGTTGATCGAGGCTCTTCCAAATCATACAAGTTTGTCCAGTCCGCACTCTCACCATCTCCAGCTTCCTTAACCACCATCATCCCACCTCATTAAATATATGTGAGGCTTATAGTAAATAAATACAAATACAAAGTGTTCCTCACAATTTAGAAGAATAAGTGAAATACTTCACATTACCATAGATTGATGATCTTTCCTTGACAATTACAAAATTCTCATCGACATGCAACTCTTTTTATAACCCAAAGCCCAAGAATGAGCACAGGTTATTAAGATGAAACCAGAAGCAAAAACAAAGATTATTCACCTCCTCACCAGAACAAAAATCAAAGATTAAGCACGAAAACAATAAAGTCTTAAGATTCTAAAGTTTTACCTCCCCAGAAATTTCCACATCAAGGTAACACAAAACTATTTTAGACATTAACCAAAGAAAGAATGAAAGAACTCGGACGAAACCAACTTGCTCCCCAGATTATGCCTAAGCAACATCTAACTCACCACAGTTTCAGTTACCACACTATTTCCCTCATTCATGAATTTGCACCAGGGTTTTACAAGCCACTTTGAACAATCCATGAGGATACGATATGCTACACATTTACTACAACTATTCAATATACATGTGCAGCTGCAGCCTTCATGTTTCATCCTGAAGTAACCCTGAAACGTTGCTCCTGCGACAAGTAATTCCATATCCTGCTATTATCTCAGACCATTACACTATCTGTCTGTTTCTACCCTTTGCAATAGATCCTTCCCGGCCAATCTGTTTAACCAATAACCTAAACAGCCGTATATGATCAAACAGTGCTGTTACATACTAAATCTCAATATCTGGCCAATTCGCAGTTCGGATATAAGGTTAATGAATAGCATTAAATATCTCAATGTTCTTGATATTCAAGATTCAAACTTACAATTACACTTATATTCTTTCTCTTTTCAGAGACTAGAAACTTGAATATTTGTTGTTTTGGCTAGATTGACTTCAAGAAAGCTGTGTCGAAAATTTTACTGCCCTAAGACAGATCAAAACTTAGTTGCAAAGACAAACAACCAATTATTTCACTCATTAGAAGGATTGCAGAGTAGAAATCCCTGATAAAGCAAATAAATATTCAAATAATAGAAACCATATTTCACAATTATACTAACAGAAACTCCTCAAAACCAATAACAAAATCAAAACTTCATATACAGAGAAGAAGAGCAGGAGAAACCTGGGACTTGATAGCCTGATTATGTCGCAAGATTCTCCTCTGGAGCTCATCAACAAAAGGAATTACTGAGGGGTCCCTAGAATTGAGCAAGAGAACTTCTTGGGCCGTGATTATGGCCTTTATATGCTCCAGATTGATGACTATGGCCCGCTCACGGCCAAGAACAGTTGACGGGTACGACAACAGCGGATCCAGTATCCGGAGATCACGGGCCGGGAGCCCGGTTCGCCTCATGATGGCGTGTTTTCCGGCCTCCACCACCTGGGCCTGGCCAGTCGAATCCAGCAGCAGCCATGGTCTAACTCCCGCCGCCTTCTTCCGGAGCCCGCCACCGATACTGACGCCTCCGGCGGCGGTGGCGGGCCGCAGAAGGGGCTCTGCAGTGCCGTCGTCCTCCGCCTGCGGCGGACCTGCTGCCTGTTTCGGTGGCTGAGGAGGGGCGCCCCTCATTGTCTGCCGATTCGGTGGTCGTAGTCTTGGCCCGTGGGATTGATTCTCTGATCTTCTTTCCGGGTTTTACCAGTGATTTACGGGGTTGGTCGGATTTACACTAGAGCCTCAAAATGCGAATATGCTATTCCGACCAGGTTTTGTTCTATCCAAAGTATTTTCCGGTTCTTATGTGAATGACTTTAGTTCCACGAAAATCAAATTTAATTCCAACTAAATATTTTGAAGTAATTTTCAACAAAATTTCCCCTTTTTAAAAGTGGAAAAATAGATTAACTTCGAATTATTTAGGATAATTGCAAAAAATTTATAAAATCAACAAAAGAAAACCTTGTGATGTGATTCATCCAACAAATACTCATTTCCTCTTTAATTTAGTAAATGTATAATTTACTATAATATTGTGTCATCTAATTTATTCTAAAAAAATATTCATCTAATTTATTCTAAAAAAATATTAATACATGTTTAAGGGTATATTTTATTAATACAGAGTGTAATATTTTCATTTTTTATCAACAAATAATTGATTGAATTGACATATTTTCTATCTTTTCCAAAAAGACCCTTACTAAGATGTCCAAAAATACTTTGAAATGTCTAAACGGGAGAAATTCTGGTATATATTTATTAGGGACGGATATATTTTGATTGTTGGCTTTTGCAAATAAATCATAAAGCTTATTTGGGTACATCGCTTTAATATAATTAGTTCAAGCGTATTACTAATATAAATAACTCATAGATATAAGTCAGATATGTTATTGTTTTATTGTTTTTTTCAAGTACATTTTCACTTAAAACAATCTCATTGACTAAAGCATTCAAGAATATGTTTTTGTTGAATTTCAGCCCCACAACACCTAATTCTATATTACGGTTCAAGTCATTGAATTATGGATTAACTTTAAGTACGAGAACAAAAAATTTATAATTATATCATATCGCTTTTGTTAGTTCGTGTAGGTACAAAATTAAAGGCCCAAAGTTGATCGGCTAGACGTGAAAGAATCTTTCACCATTTGTTCTTATTGCAAGTCGAACATATTTTTATTGTGAATAAAGTAAAATGGATATTTGTAATCAGGAACGATCAATTCATCGTACAATAAATCAAGATTTTCAAGTTCCTACAAATACATCAATAATTCAATAACGAATACAGTAACAAAGATAACAAATTACAAACTATTATATGAAATAATAATAATAATAATAATAATAATAATAATGTACCAATAACAAATGAATTATGACCTCGTCTCAAAATATAATTCCCATTCATAAACTCAACTCCTAGCCCAAATCTTTTCTTTGGGCAAGTTGAATGAGTACAAGAAGTTCGTTGATCAAAATGACATTACCTCTCTTTTCTTTAGGAGACGTCTGGGATTCTAATTAGGGTTTTCTCACCCTATCATTGTATATAAAATAAAGGATTATTTACGCTTTGAATTTTTCTAAAAATATAAAATTATACTTTTTCTCATAAGAATGTTAAAATTATACTTACACCCCCTTAAAAACTCTTCGTTTATAATTGACCCATTTCGTTAAGGTTTGAACGAAAAATATTGACGTCAACCAAAAAGGATTAAATGCATTTTGGTCTCGTAAATTAAATTATTTGACATTTTCCTCATTTAACTTTCTAAAGTTGTATTTTGGTCTTGTATCTTTTCAATCTTTTGCAATTTTAGTCCTTTTGTTCGTCATTCACAGCACCGACAAGAAGTGTGAACTCCGACGAAAGAAGAACAAAAATAGCAAAAATAAAAAAGATGCAGGACCGAATGCTACTTTAAAAAGTTAAAAACAAATGCTGATAGAAATAAGCCAATATGAACAAAAATCCCAATTTTAAAATGTCACATGGGGGGCACATGCATTTTTCCGTCAAAAATGGTTAGCTCTGGTCAAAAAGGACTAAAAGTACGAAAATTAAAAAGATGCAGGACCAAAATGCTAGTATAAAAAATTAAACGATGAAAATGTCAAATGACCTAAGTTACAGAACCAAAAATGCATTTAACCCAACAAAAAAAATACATAAATTTTTAATTTTACCCTCATTCACGTACCCTTAGTAATATTTTTATACTGTAAGGGGTAAATGTAATATATGGTAAGTCAAAAGGGTGTAAGTATAATGAAATATTGTTCGTGAATTTTAGCTATTGGATAGAGAGTCGACCTTAATGAATGGAAAAATTAGTTATATTTTGGTGCTCTTTTTACTTCCTACATAAGGAGAAAGGTTAATATCATTGTTGCATCTAATTCTTGAAAAATAAGTACTTGAACATTTTCAAGAAATAGATGCAACAATGATATTCACCTCACTCATATATAGAAAGTAAAATAAGTAAAAAAAAATGACTAGCTTTTTATATTATTGATAAATGAATACTTTTTATTGAACTATCACTCAGATAATAATATTTTATTTCAAGTACACCCTTTTGACTTTCTATATTGACCTCCTTATAAATATTAAAAATATTACAAGAGGAATACTGAATGAGGGGTAAAATTAAAAGTTTATACAATTTTTTTGCTAACGCAAGTACTTTTCATTCAAACTACAGCAGAAGAAGGCCAATTATAAACGGTGAAATCTCAAAAGGGGTATAAGTATAACTTTAGAACTTTTTGAAAAAATATATAACTTCACATTCACACACGGTCTAAAAATAAGTTTACATTCAAAAATTTATTTTGGTAATTTATTTTTAGAAAAATAAATTACAAAATTTATAAAAAAAAATACGATAAGCTATGTTATCTTATTTTATCCAAAATATTTAAATAATTTTTTTTAAAAATAAAATCTAATATCTTATAACTTCATAAAAACATATGTATCTTACTTGATGATACTCACAGTTGATAATAACTTAAAGTTGGTCCTACTTAACTGTTAAAGATTGAGTAATAATTATAGTAAAATTCATAATGTTTACCATATATTTGAATGTTTTTTTTTTACCTCATTAGGGATGTAAACAAGTCGAGCTCGGACCTGAACCATAAATAATAAGCTCGAGCTCGAGCCGAAACTCAAATTTTTCAACAATTTGCTATTATTATTTTTATATTAATTATAAAAATAATAAATATATGTTAATTATTCATAAGTTATTTTTCAAAGTGGTTGATCTCATTATATAAAAAAATTTAAATTGATGATAACTTAAATTTTGTATCATTCAACTATATAAAAATAAAAAGACGATTTTTTTAAACTAAAGTACCATAATGATTGATCTCATTATATATAAATAATAAATAAAAATAATTAACATTGTTCAACCATCATTATTAATATTGTTATCTTTAGAATCACTAAATTTTGACATAATTTTATAAGTAATAAAATAGATTATTAGATTACATACTATGTATCTTGGTATAAATATATACAAACAAATAGATATAAAAAATTATGAGTTAATTGTTAGGACTTGTAAATTTAAAAAAAAATATAAGAGATTACAAATGAATATTGAATATAACATAAAATTTATATGTGTCATATTAAATAATTATTTACAGCAAAAGAATATTAAACCTTACTAAATTATTGATTAAGCTAGTTTTTGTATAGAGATTATACATAAATTAAAGTACCATATTTTATTATTATCTAAATTTATAATATATGATATTGATTAATAATTATACTATATGGTTAATTTTGAATATAAAGTTGGTATAATATTGAATATGAGTTAAATATGTAAAAATCTTAAAACTAAAAATATTAAAAAAATATAAATAAAAAATAAAAAAAGCTCGCGAGTTATGAACAGAGTATTATGAGTTGAGGTCAAGCTCGTTAGAAGCTCAAGCTCGAACTGGCTTGACTTGTGTTCGAATTTTTCGAGCTCGAAATCGAATCGACTCGCGAGCTTCGTAAGTGTAATTAGAGGTGAAACTAATCGTACTTGGGACTAGAACAAAAGAGTTTAACACCTCCAAACAAGTGTAATTTTGAGGTTTCAAATCCCGCTCCTTACAAGAATCTGCCATTAAATCTGACTTGCTTACTTCTACACCATCAACTTGTTGGTTGATGAAGATACTAGTAATATTATTTTTTACCACTATGTTATTATTCTTTGATTAGACGAGACATCAACAAACATAAAATTCCCTCTCTTTCTAGGCGAAATACTCGAGAAGCATCAGGTGTGTCGAGGATAATTCTCCATTTCACTCTCCTGCTCAATTTACAACCACATCATCAACGCTGTCTGTAGAAACGAGATCATGTGTCCGTCTCAAACCCCTCGTCTTGGGGGCTGATGATGTAGGCAAGCCTCCCACAGTGGTTGTAGACAAAGAGTTTGACCGTCTTATAAGTTCCAAGGCCTCATCTTCCTAGCGAGACACCTTTTCAGAAGAAAAACCACGAGACTCATACGCAACCAAAACAGACAATATTTCGCGCAATGGGACACCAATGAAATCACAATCCACACCGTTGATATATATATATATATATATTTATGGTTGAAATAATAGTAAATTTGGTTGAAATATTAGTAAATTGAGGGGCTGGTTGTAATTCTATTTGATCTTTTTCATTCCTTCAATACTCTAAATTGTGTTCTTCTTTGCTCACTCCAACTATACAAATGTTTTTACATGATTAAATTCTTCCCCAAAAGGGAATCTCTCAGATAATCTACTCATTCAAAATCAATAATTTATGTATTTGAAACTGTTGTTTGGATTTTTGAATATTTATATCCCCATTCTTGACTAATCTACGTACCCAAATGTGCTGAATTTAAATTACATTAATAGTTTGCACCACAACTTTTGTACATCATTTATACTCATGCTTTTATTAGAGTTCCAAAATTGTGCCTGTAATGAGTTAATGACCAATAAATTCTTAAAAGAAAATTGCAAATTGTCCAATCATATCAATTCTGTGGGCCCCCATACTTCAAGACTTCTCTTTACAATAATAATAATAATAATAATTTTATTTTTCTATATTTGGACTAAAGTATTTGAATTTGAAAAAAAATTTAAAAAAAAATCAAATAACCTAATATTAAGATCATTACAATACTATAAAATATATTCCAAAATAAAAGATTATAGATTTGAAATTATTTGTAACGTGTTATTAGCCAAACAAGATCCAACGATTTATTCCACTGAATTTGAAATATATTCAATCCAAATACAACCTTAAACATTTATTAATGTTTAGGCATGTTACAAAAAGTTATTCAAACTTAAAAAATTATTCCGCACCTTTTATAGTCATTATTTGGATGGTTAGGTAGGACTCAATAATGTAAAATACTATATAATAGGCGCAGATCTTTGTACTGTGATCAGTAGGTGTTGTTTAAATTGTTGATCATGGTACAGTTGTTCTAATTCTTTTCATTCAGATATTGATGTTCGACGGGATGAATCGTAATGGATTTATTTCAATATTTAATAATATTTATAAAAAAAAAAATAATGTAAGCTAAGCGACCTTATTATTATTTCTAACCATCATGATTAATTTAAAAAGGAAATTACTCAATTATATTTTTAACCTTATAAGTACTTATTTATTTATAAGTTGATGTAAAAATTATGCATCATTTTAATTTTCAAAAATAACAAAAAAAAGAATTAGCAGAATACGGCAATACGACAACGTTCATAAGCTTTAATCAAGCGAATATTAACGTACAACAATCTACAGCAGTAACTACAAATTTCGTTGCGCATTTTTAAATGAGTATTGAATTTCAATGTACAATCAACTACAGCATGGAGTCATATATAAATTCTGGACCACTACACCCTACTCTTTTTTTCTATTCTTGTTTTTATTAAAAGAGAAGCAATTAATTTATATTATTTATTTAAATATAAATAACTCATCAATTCTATAATTAATAATCAATTAAATACAACGAATAATAGAATATAACAATATTGGTACTAACACTATTATAATGTATTAATGTCTTCGTATTTAGTGGGATACGGGCATCAATGAAGTCTTATTTGAGTGGTGGGGTGGAGGCCTCATAATCAAAAAGTTATGATTAGAGTCATACAGATGTGGATATATAGTTTATTTTATATAGTATTGTCTTATTTTATTATGAATACGTTCGTTAGCAATTAATCAAATCTTATTAAAAGAAAGTGGGACTCAGATAAAAACCCAATTTTGATAGAGTTTTGAAATTTCAGCTTCACTATCAGAAAACAATGCGAATGAACTTTGAAAATTATGTTTTATCGTAACAAAATTAGAATTTGTATTCAGATCTTTTGCTTCAAATTGATGTTATATGTTATATTATATTTTATGTATGCACGTTATATGTATAATTATTCCTTTTAAATATACATGTCATGTAAATTTTATACATACGACGTGTATAAGTAAATTGAATTGTGATATCACCAATATGCAACACTATTTTAATGGCAATTTTTAAAATGATTCTATTTTTTTATGAATTCTTTATATAATACAAAGAGCTCCGTTGAGATTTTATGAATTCGCCCTCGTTCTTTGGCATATTACCAATACCTCTGGTATTTGATGAAATTATATAATTTTTGGATGAACAATTAAAATTTGTCAACTTTGCCTTAGCTGTATTTTTTTTTAAAAAAAATGTAATATTGTAAAAAAAGAAACGGGTCAGGTGGATGGAAAATTCTAAACAATTATAAAAGAATTATCCGCTTGGTCGATAAAAATTTTTTTAGAAAATTTAGTTCATAGTCCATAAAGGCATTTTGATCAATTCACTGCAAAAAAAAATGAATGAAAATCTAAGAGAGACTAACGGATTGGGCTAATTGTTGGACGATCGTTAAAATCAAGGCACCTGATAATTTTTCAAATAACGAGAATATATTTATAATTATTTCAAATTTTACAAGAGCTCGTTGTAATTTACTCTTATATAAATTGGTGGGTTGACGTAGGAAATGTGGCATAAAATGGGATGTGATATAGATGGCACTCTACTCTAATTATTATGGGTGCGAAGGGTGCAGTTTTGATCAGACAAACAATTTATTGGCCATAAACACTAATGTTAATGGTCTGATGGCCATTGATTGACATTACACATTCAATTCATTTACACATATACGCATCTATACATATACATCTGTGTGTATGTATGTACATGTACTATATTCAGTATTCAGTTGTTAGGACAAAGTATACATAGAGGTATGCTACAACCATTGAGTATATGGATTATCCGGGTTCAGGTCGATGATGATTTGACAATCTTGTTGAAGTTCGTATGTTTTGTCGACTAGATGACTTTGACCTTCTCATCAAGGGCTTCGAGACTGCTACCTCTTTTATAGCAATCCTCGTCTTGTTTTTGAGTTGATCTACGTACACTTCGAACTGGATGAACGATTTGGTGGGCTTGGTACAGATGCTTGTTGTGGTGGCTCCCAACTAAAAATTTTCGAAGTTTAAGTCAAATTCAGGTTATGAGGAGATTCGTAGAGCTAGAATTCAGAATGGATACCGTATGAATGGAGATAACTCTTATTTGTATGGTGCAATTGTACTGTACTGTATGGATCACGTGCTAGTTATGGAACCCTTGGATGAAGAAGGCATCAATGACTACCTTTTTGGGTTGACAGGTCATTCGTGTTGGGTTGTATCTACCCAGACAAAAAATATGTCGATCTCTGTCCGATTTGATGATTTTGACCTTTTTCAAAGGTAAAAGTGTCCGTTAGGGGTCTTTTGCCAAATAACCCACATCAAATTATTATCACTTCAAAAACCATCCTAAACAAAGCAGATTCAAATGGACCAATTATCATCCCTATTCAATCAATTGTACGTCAGGAGAGTAAATCCAAACTATATTTATCATATAAAATAATTATATATATATATATCATGGGTAAACGATATCTAACAAACTCTAGATGGTATATTGATTTGTTACTTAGTTCATGTTTAAGTTTTTAGTTTTCTTTTTATTTTTTTGGGTAACTTTTCTTCAAATTGTAAGCTTCTATAAGTTTTATTAATATTGATGGATTACAATTTAAAAATAAAAACTAATTTTGTTTAAAAAATATTCTATAATTAACTTACCCAAAATTTGAAAATTTATAAATATAAGTATAACATAATCATGGTTAAATTAAACTTGTGCATGACACGAACTCCACGCTAGTATCTATACTTTATTATTAAGTAAAAATACACTTTTGGCGTCTCACTTTCTTATGACTGTTTTTTAATATTTAATTTATTTTTTCATTTATTATCTAACTCTCCACCCTTCCACCATCTTTTGGTAGTTAGTTCTCTTTTTTTTCTGTGTAATTTGCATATTTTTTCATCTAATATTATATTATTATTTTTTATAATTATTTTTATAAATTTATATTAACTTATTAACTTATTATTTTATATATATTTTATCAAACATAATAAAATATTTATAAATATTTTAATTTAAATAATATTAAAAAAATGACGCGCATAGAATGTGCCACAAATTACCAGAGTGGATATAAATATATGATTGTATCGAGATTAATGTTTTGGTAACGAAATTAAATACAAATATATATGTATATATATATATATATTGCTTGTTAGAGTATATTTAGCTATCCCAACATTTATATATCTTACATGAAAGTATGCTACATTTGTTTGATCAAAATACGCTAATTATCCACACAATCTATCATTGTAATATTAAGAATAATGTTAAGATACTAATAAGAGCAGGAATGATTAATCCTATCGTCATCATCTGCACATCGATGTGTGTGGTTAAAATTTTAAAATAAAAAATTATAAATATTTATTAAGTTTTTATAAATTATAAGATGAATTTTTTTAACCATCTAATACGTTTATTGAGTTTATGATAAGTGAAAAAAATAGATTTAATTAAAATAAATGTAAGTAAATAAAAGAAAAGGTTCCAATGAAGAAGGAAAAAAATGAGATGAGAGAAGAAAAGAGAAAAATACTAATTTGACATGTTTTTCTAAGCAGGGATAATTTTGAAAATACATAAAAAAAGAATAGGGTAAATTACAATCACTTTTTCTGAAATTTGATATAATTATAAATACCCCTCATTATTTGAAAAATTGCAAATACTCCCCTAAAGTTTGTAATTTTTAATCAAAGATCTTAAATTAACCATTTTGCCCTTAAATTTTTTATTAAAATTATAAAAAAATCAACCGAGGCAAATTGCATTATTGTTCCTCTGTGTAGAAAATTTAGAAAACCTCCGTTGCGCATTGTAGTCCAAAATTTTTTTAAGGATGCAACAAAAAATAATTGAGTGCATAAGGACATTTTGATCAATTCGCCCATAAAAATGGATGAAAACGAGTTATTTATTAGACAGTTACAAACCTCAAGAGGATATTTGTAATTTTTCAAATAACGAAAAAATATTTATAATTATATCAAACCTCATGTAACAGTAATTTACCTTAAAAAATATATTAAAAATATTGGTAACTTGTATATTTTCTTTTTTATACACACGCCCATCAGACTCATCATTATCAAAAAATGCAATATTCCCTACACTATAAAATTATCCCGACCACGATAAAACAAAGCCGATGCAAACACTCAAATTTTAACAATGGTTAATCACATGGTTCTACCATGGCGAAAACATTTCCCATTTTATTTAATTATAATTAATATTTTGACCTTATTTGTAAAAACGATCAATATCCATTACGTAGATGTAGTTTTATACATAATAATAATTTTTTTTTTATTTGAAACCGTTTAAAAATTATTTTCTTGACAATTGAAGTTTACTCCTTGCCTTATGTACGTGTAAGAACAGGGAAAGTTTTACATGTTGCGGCTAACTGATAAGAAGAAATTAATAGCCTTGACAATTGCTCCGGATTTTCTGAATTTTGCCCAGATGGGGCGGATTCGGGTTGCACTGGTCATCATCACACGCAGTTCGTACGAGCATATAAAAAAATATGAAAAAAAAAATAATCCTGGTGAAAATATAAAATAGAAATAAGCTCATGAAAAAAAAAAAAGCATTAGAAGTAATCGTACTATAACAAATAAATAAATAGATTAGAGCTCAAGAATTTTGAATTTTCCGTAAACTTGAAAACTGAGTGTAATCAATCACTCAAAATTTTATTTCAGAATATAACATTTAAAAGAAGAAAAGAAAACCAGGTCGAATGGATTAGACCCACCCGGACGGATTTTGTACCGGGACAGGGCAGGGAATGTCCACCCAACCCGCCCTGTTGCCACCCATAGAAATTAAATATTGTTGGTGTATTAAGATGAAAGGACAGTTGACAGTCACCATACAAACTAAACTCAAACACCAACAACAGATGCTTAAAAGAAATAAATTGAAACAAGTTTTTAGCCATGAATTTAAATAGCTTGAAAATGTCACCTAATTCTTCTTCGTACACCTACAATTTTAAACATTTAAGTCATGCATGCATCCTTCAGGAATTTAAATATTTAAAACGCTCCACCTATATATTAAAAACACAGTAAATGTGATACCGAAAAGATTTAATTTGACGAGTAACTTATAAGCTGCTAACATCATGACTTTGGCGGCCACAAGTACACCGTCACATCTGCAAAACTTAAGCCTTGTTATTAGTCGAAATAATTAATAATAATAATAAAATTGGGACGATGGAAACAATATACTCAACAACATTAATCTAAGAACATGGGGGGCTTGGCCGTCTTACATATGCAAGAATTTAAGATCATCTCATGGAGAATTAATAGTTGTGTGGTTGGATTTGTTAGAAATTTAGGTCTGCTTTAATGGCTGCTGAGCTTTCCTTCTTCTATGCATGTCTACATATATGTATGTATATCCATATCCATCATCATCATCTGCTGCATGCATGCATGTACATGTACATGTACATGTAGATGGTATAGTATGGTGTTCTTGTCAACAGAGAGACATATATATGAATGGAGTATGTGTAGGCAATGAATGACGGCCTTCCTGCAGTTTAGTTTAATTGCAATATTTACTACAAACTTCCCTTTTTCTGCTACCATCTTGGGATTTTTCCTGCAATTAATACATTTCCGGCCCCGCAGTTTACACTACTCTCTCTCGTCTTCTACCTTCAATTTCAGTTCATTTCTATTTACTCTCTCTCTCTCTCTCTCTACACCTTCCACCTCTCACCATAATTTAATTAAGCTTTAAAGCAGTACCACCTCTCTCCTCCTCACTCCTCTTATATATATTATGGCAGTAGAGCTCCAAGACCAACAACCTCAACAAGTCCATGTTACCGTTGTTTCGACCGATAAAACCAGTGGTCGTCAGAACCACCGCATAGCCACCACCAACAGGTATGATCACAAGCTTATATAGATTTGCTCAACCTTTAAGGCTCTTTTCATGCTCGCTCTAATTAATACTTTCTTGCTTAATTTAGGCAGGTGAGGAGAGAATACTAATCAAAAGATAAGAGGAAAAGGTATAGGAGAAAAGACCATGAGCCGACGGAACGGACAAAAGCTTGATCTCAAGTTGAACCTGTCTCCACAGAGGGTGAACCGTCGGCAGGAGGGATCGCCGAGCCGTTCGGCAACGGTATCGCCGCAGAGCTCATGTGTGTCGTCGGAGGTGGACGAGTCCCTCCTCTACTCGTCAAGCCCAGAGGCTACGTCGATGATGCTGGTGGGGTGCCCCAGGTGCCTCATGTATGTGATGCTAGCAGAAGAGGATCCCAGGTGCCCCAAATGCAAGAGCACTGTTTTGCTTGAAGTTATCCATGACAACAAAAACACCGCCTCTGCCAGAAAGACAAAGAAGAGTTAAGAGTTAGCCATCAGCCATGATAAAGAATATCTTGAAAATTCTGCTGCTCAACCAGAAAAAACAAACTACTACTAGTTTCAGTATGAAAAGTAGCACTATTGGTGCTCCATTTTCCATTCAGTAAAGGGAGTGGAGCCTTAATAGTGCTATCTGATTGATTTTCTTTCTTTCTTTCTTTCTCTAGTTTGTTTCTACCGTTTTTAAGGAAGGATAGGAAGTGGATCTAGCATACCAGTGGTGTTGGGGGGTGCAGACATATGTTGTTTTTTGCAGAGAAAAAGGTTCATGTGCCCAAATTTTCTTATCATAAAGTTATGTAATTTCCTGCCTTCTTCCATTAGGCAGACGTTCTTTTCTACCAACCAAAACATGCCACAACAGCAGAATTGCCAACTTGTGCCCAGTCAAGCAGTTTATAAGAAAAAAAGAGAGAAAAGGAAACAAGAAACTCACTGATACAAAAAGTATCATAAACTTGCCGTTTAATGGGTGAAAGTGAAATATTGGGTAAGTTAGGTGGGTAACAAGTCAACCATTAGTACTCCAAAGAACAGGTTTTGGTTTCTGGACCCACCAAGTATAGGTAAGAATTTTCCCCTCCTAAACACTAACGGTCAAATTTACCAGCAATTACATTACGATCACTATGCTTAGCAGTTCCAGTAAGATAGACTGTAAATCTGTTCTTTATCTGAAGAAAAAAAGGTACACACACACACACAGAGACTTATGCATATGTATATAGAAACACATAAATGGCAGGATCTTACCTATATCATCAGTAACAAGTGAAGCAACAAAATTAGCTAGCCAACTCAACGGCATCATTAAGAAATATATGTGTTTACAAGTAGTTCAATGTCAATACTACAACTAAGCAAAATAATAAATGAATGATACCACACCTGTGAAAGGTGTTATTTAGTTATAAACAAGGGGAGGACAATCAGGTAAATGCACAAGCATGAATGAGGTTGGGGTAGTTCGAGCATTGAAAAGAAGGGGTTGATATTAGATTGAGAGTCAATTAATACCAAATAAATGCAAGAGTAATTGAGACAGTTGAGAATAATGAGGCTAATACGTCATACCGATAAATACCAATTGAATTCACAGGTCCTTTTACTTATTCTTCAATGTTCATCTTAATTTCCTCCTCCTGCCATCTTATATTCAATTATGCAATCTGCGTTAACATTTTCCATTGATGGCCTGGTGTGGAAAACTGTTGCAGATTACCTTCACCATTAACGCCAACATGATTAGACCAATCTAACAAACTGGAACTGGTAACATTTACTAGCTATGCCAACTGGACTAGATAATTCAATGTCGACAAAATGTTCATGTGATAGTTAGCCCCAAATCATCTAACCATTTTGATAGACGCTATAAGTTAAGTAACCCAGAAAAGAAAATTACAGTTAGAGTCACGGGAAATTCAAGTTGGGGTTCAACATTAAATGTGAAAGAGCAGATATACGGCACAATAGATGACAGATAACAAATTTATATCACCTCAAAATACAGCCAATCTCCAACTAAAAAGCCCTCAACCTTATGGATTTCTGTAAAAATTGCAAGAAAACAAAAGAAAAATAAACCCGGTATTAGTTGCGCCATTATGATGTATGACACAGCTTGTTTATTAGTCAATGCGGAAATAACACAGAAATGCTATACAATGAGGTCTTATATTATATCAGCAGATCCACCTAAACTAGACAGGCCAAAATAATAGACTGATAACAGGGATGTGATTAAGTGCAGTAGAAGCCCGCAGTAATGTCTACTATGAGGTAAAGAAACCCATGCCTGCAGATTGAAGCTAATCACCAAAGAAAGTAAACTTCTTCACAAAATTCAGTGAGCTCATGGGAAAATAAATTACAAAAATATGTCATATGCAAGCAGTACTGTTAAGAACTGCATGCATATATTCCATTATTGATGTTGAAAATATCATTGTATGCATATAATAGCTAGCAGAATAGTGATGATAGAATTCATTTACATCAGAAAACTAGCATAAAAGTGTCACTTAATTATCTCCCAAAGCCACAAGAAGGCAGAACCAAAATAAGTTTTCACAGTAAGTCCTTTTTGTTTTCTTCAGGGGACCGCAGCCCATAGTGTTTCAGAGCTATGTATATTTCCTCTGAAGACATTCTTGCTATATGGGAAGCAATAGCAGAGATATCAGACTACAGAGTCAACATATGTTCTGCCACAAGATCCTCATTTTGAGAATCTCTCATCTCTCTCACACTGTCCGGCAACAAACTGTCCACAATGTGATCATCATCATCTGTCTGCTACATATGATGATGAACCTCTGCTGCCAGAATGATAATGCTCATCATCCTTCCTGGGCACATCCTTCTTCATTTCCTCCTGTTACAATTTGGCAGGTCTCATTTCACATTTGTCTTCTACCACAGATAAGATATTTTCAGATTTAGAGACACCTGTGCATTTCTTACCTTCGTTTCATCTTAAAGACTTCTCACAGGCACTGACTTGTCTCGGAAAGTGATGAGGATCCAGACAAAGACCTTAATGATCTAGAAGGAGACTGTGATCTGGTGAAGTATAATCAGAGTGAACTGAAGATGATGATGGCCCCTTTGCTCTCCCCAAATGATCTGTATCCTGAGTTTCAAATTCCTCCTATTTCTTTCCTTACCTCCAAACTCTTTCCTTTTACCCATAAAAGTAATCTGCAGAGTTGAAGAATATCAACATCCCTGCAATCTCCGATGGCTTCTCGAGGTAGATGGCTTCTTATTGGTTTCCTGACACCTCAAGGGTGCAATGGCACCCATCTTCCTCAGGACCTAAGTCACATGCCTCTTTAGCTCTAGTGAGCAATTGCACACTCTATGGCCCACTTCCCCACACAAAGAGCCATTCTTCTGAGATCTTTGGTTGCATATATTTCCAGCCAAAGGAGATACACTTTCATGTTCATCCAGCTCCTTTTTGCAATCACTGTTGTAAGGTTCATATTGGTCAAACCCCATGCTGTTTTCAAAATAATTTAGGTAATTCATTAATTGAATTTACAAACGAAAAATTTATCATCTTTAGGGGACTAAATCCCGAGTTATTGCAAAGTAAAAAAACCGATGAGATTATGGAAGTCAATATTCTTGCATTAATTGCTACTGCACTATTCATTCGAGTTCCTACCGCTTTTCTACTTATCATTTACGTAAAAAACAGCCAGTCAAAATGATTAATTCAATTGAATTTTCATTTGATGGATTCACATTCCAACAACCCTGCTTCCCCCACATCATCTTCCAGATGGTTCTTTTCACCACCTCCTATCAAATGATGATACTCGGGGGAAGTATGATCCCTTTTCCCCACATAAACTTTCAGATCATCTGAAGGTAGCTGCTAGATTCACCAACCAAGCCAGAAGAACCAAGTTGTTTACCTTCACCTGCTTTCCTGAAACCCATCTCATATATTTCTCGTCGATCATCTGAATCCAACTTTGATCAGCATTTCTTTGACAGAGTACTTTCTGCATGGTGGCTCATAGCTTGCCACCTTTGGCAAAACTTTGCAGAGAGTGAATCTGCCTATTAGACCACGACAGATTTATAGTCACTCCACAAATCCTCGTGCCTTGTTGTGCTTTCAGAGCTTTTCCACACTTGGAGGGTAATCATAAACAACAAACTCCACATTTGTCCTTCACCTCTACCGTACACCTACCAAACCTCCGGAAAAAAACGTTCAAAGTCGTCTCTACGAATGCAAGGTGATAGATTTGCCATATGCAAAGACATCTGTCAAAAATAAAACATAAATCTCCCGTGCAACAGAAAACCTCCAAAGCTGCATCACATGTATTGGTACATTTATTATGTTTACATATACATATACATTCACTTGTTCAGACATATCTAAATAGCACCCAGAAAGCAAGTATGTCTATTAAGGGTTAGATATGATTCTATTGCATTCAACTCCACATTTTAATTGGATCAATCCAGGAATGCTCCTCCCGCAATAATACATAATGCACTCCTCGGACAGCGGAATAGACATAGGCAGCACTAGTTCCCCCGTTTGAACAATACATTTCCTTTACTTTTAAGCCCAACAAAATAACCCGGAAAAGAATGAACTATCACATACCATCCTACTAGCAGGAAATTTTTGCAGATAAAAAACATTGAATTTCCTTAGATACTGATGTGATAATACACACATTGCCTGGAATTGCAGTAAATGAAACGAATTTGACATATCAGCCACCAAAGAGTGGCATGAGTTACACTATCTTTTTATACCATTAGGCCTCGTTTACTAAGTGTGATACCATAGATCAATGAATGATAGTGTAAGGCCTCGTTTACTATGCTGGATATTCCATTTTGGCTCGTTTACTTTGTAAAAGTCTAGCCCGGGACAACTAATGCAATCCCAGTATTCCTTGTATTATGGCCTAATAATTATCCACCTCCTGAGGTGGTATTATTATCAGGCCAAGGCCACAGCCCAAGCAATGTGGATTGCATTTTCTGGGTCAAAACTGTCCTCAATTTTTTTGTCGGCCAATTATCTAATTGACCTAGAATAAACCAAAATTTCGCCTAGACCAATAGATATGAACTTACATGTCACAATGCATTGACCAATTGAAAAATGAGATGCAAGCCAAAAGAAGTTGGCCGGTCTATGTTTAACTTTTATATACATAATTTTTATATATTAATTATTTTTATACTATTTTTATTTTTACTTAATAGAAATATAAAAGAATAAATAAGAAGTCTAGTTATTATTTTTAATATTTAATTTTTAACTATTTTTTATATTCTCAATGAAAAATTCAGTTTACCAAAGACCGAACCGAAAAACTGAAAAAAATTCAGTAACTACCAAAATTGACCTCACTAATTCGGTATTTGGTATGGCATTTTGGCACATCGAATTTTTGATTCACCGAAATTTCGGTTCGATGCGGCTTGGTTTAACCAAATTAACACCCCTCCAAGCCACAATATTGGATTGGGCTAACATAGTAAATGAGGCCTTTAGGAAATTCTAATCTTCAGGATTATAGATATGCAAGCCTACATAGAGCTCAGAAATGGTCTTTTCCTAAGGACATACTAGTACAAGCATGATTAGTACAGTCACACATATGAAAGTTGAAAAAATGTCATAATACAAGACAATAAACACATGTAACACATAAAAACTTGTTGACGACAAATAAGCTAAAACATGACCTGGAAGCTCAATAAAAAAACTGAAATACGAGTGCATGAACTTCCGCGTTATTGCTAAAGAGGCCTAGCTTAGTTGGCGAAACTTAGGCCTCAGGCCCATAAGTTATAGGTTTAAGCCTCATCAATGTGTGGGTATTGGTTTATTGTAATAATAGTTGTTACGAATATTTATTAATTAGTTATGAATATTTAACATTGATCATTGGTATATTGATTATTACTTATTTACATTCATAAACTTCACCATCATTCACCTCACATTAATAAGCTCCTGACATCAAGGATAGATAACATAAATCTGAATATGTACATATATACCTCATAAGATAAAATCAAGAACCGGTGTTATATAAGATAGAAGAACTGAAGCAAATTCAAGAACCAAGGAACAAAAAGTCAAAAAAATACAAATAAAATCATGTAAAAACAAGGATAAACAGATAATAATAATAATTCAAGATTAAACTGGTGTAACAAACAAAATGTAATTACCTACGGATGATGAAAATCAGTACTTGTCCCACGGGTGTTTGAAATCTGTTAGTACATTGCAGCCGGCGCATCGCATTCACACGCCGGATTACAAATGCTAGATAACCACGATTCATCCTTTTTTTAAATGGCTTGTCTTCATTTGTTGGTCATTCCCCATAATCATATTTCTGATTGCACAAAGTAATATACTTCCTCCATCCACATTCCAATTTCCAATATAATATATAATTCAAATCCAAACTGTTAGAGCCACTTATGCCACCACCTAATATACATACAAACATTTCATGAAAGTGACAATACCTATTTGAACATGATTTGAACATGCAACCACAGAGCTAATGATGGGGGAAAAAATTGTAAGTACAAATTGTGCCCCAATTAAGCTGGTATTTTATAAGTTGTTGAATAAACAAAATAGTTAGGGGGCATATACTTTGAGGATGGAATGACAGAGGACTGATTTCATGTGTGATTAAATAACTAATGATCAACATCCCATCATGTTGAGGGATTGAGGGAAATCATAATAGTTTTATCAACTTTTCCGGACAGCAGATCATATTTCCGATCAGAACGAACTGATCAAAATGCCCTTAGTAAATGATTTGAATTAACCAATTTTATATAGCAAATGAAAATGGAATGTCCATGGATTCTAGACCTAATACCAACAATATCATTCAAAGATCACAGAGAGCTCAGAGATTCCTTGTGCCGACTCCAATGAGGACTCTTAGCTCTTTCTAAAGAGAAAAGACCAGAATGCTGAAAACACAAGTGGAGTAAGGAAAAAAGAGAACATGCGTGCCAACTCTTCAAATAAGCATAAGGGGAAAAGAGGACAGATTATTGTCAGATTTAGACGTGATTGACCAACTAGTTGAATTTTTAGCAGGAAAATAATCCACATTACACCACGGACTGTGAAAAACTTAATGGACATAGAGTGATCCAAATGCCCAAAATTCCAAAAGGGCGAAACACGACAGATTGCACACTCGTGCACTCTTTCTAGTGCCCTTACATTTTTAATGTATGGGCCACTTACAACAAAACTTAAGTAATCCTAACCCAATTAATCTATCAGCACCTCACCTTTAATTTTTCATGAAACAATCAAAAATATTAAAATTTAAAATAAAGAGTTCACCTTTCTGTGACTAATTTGTTAACCGTCCTCCACTTTCAGTATAAAAATTAGAGAACTTCTCACATCAGAAAAGTCCTGCTAGTATCCTTCATTCTTCACAAATAAATTGCCACTATCCTTCATCTTCACAAATAAATTACCACTAATCCAAAGAACCATAAGGTCCATAACCTAAGATATCATGCATTTTCTAGGTAGAGAATTACAACCAACCATTTCCATGCAATGTAGCGATCCAAAGAGTAGATAACATTGATTTCCTTCATTCTAAATTCCAAGAAAACTGAAAGAATAAAAACATGACAAAGAATTTACTTACTCACACCCTATGTTTCCATGTTTCTGTACTTCCTTTTCAATTAAGTAAAACTCCACCTCCTACACTTCCATATGTCGATCCTTTAGACTTACATACTACAAATGCAAAATCTTTATGACCTTGACCCAATCAAACTAGACAACTTTGCTCACAAAGACAAACGGAAAATATGAAAGACTCCTACCTTTTCCAGGCAAGAGAAGATGCGATAGATAACTCAAATTTTATAAACTCGCTCAAGATATGAACTAATAGATGCCATTTCAACGTAAGTGCATACGTGACGCTCCTAACATGTTTCAAGCTTTTATTTGCAGTGTGCTACTTACTTCCAGCATTTCCTAGATTAAACATAAACCTATTATTCCAGTTTAAGCATAAGTTAAAGAGCATTACTTGTTATGGATTTAATAATCCTTAACAAGATTCACCTCATGAGGAACATTTACTAAAATAAAGTACAAAAACACTAACAGAGAACTCCAACATAGATCCGACAGTCCCATTTTTTTACCTCAGCTAAACTCTCTGTCACTATATTCACATTATTACACACTCAAATAACTAACTTTTACCAATAATCTCTAAAGCCATTTACAATTAACAGAAGGGCAACAAGCATGGCAAAATCAAAGCGTCAAACTTCTACAAGCCTCTTAGAACTCAAAAATGTTAAGATAATAGCATGAGTCCCAGTGCAGGCTGCTTATGCTCGAATCTTAATGTGCCAGGCTACGTGGTCGTGAAGTTTCAGCTACCTATTTGAGCAAATGCCTAAGGCACCATCTTGCAAGTATGTGACTTTAAACCTTGCATGTCTTTTCCCTCAGCACCTACACACACCCTTTGCTGAATAACAGGCAAAGGTGCCACTAGAGTCCCATACCCTTAAGCAGCATTGGCAGCCATCATTGGCAATATTCAAACAATATTCTGACATGGAATTGCATATAGAATTTTAGTATATGGACCAACCTTCACCTTTGAATTTTTAGTATCAAGTTACTTTAATACCCCAACCCTTCTCCTAAGTAACAAGATACTTAATGCATGACACAAGACGATAAGGCACCCAATTACCGTCATCGGTACCAACCTCAAATCAGATGATCGAGGTAGCATCACTATCCTGCATCAAATAATGAACAACCACCAACATTTTTTCATGTGTTACAAAAAACCACGTTGAATTCCAGAAACCAACTCACCTGATTTTCTGAAACCACCTTGGCACAAACCACATCTCCTAAATCATCTGATTCACTCTCCAAAACATCTAAGGATCCTAACACAACATTCACTTGCATTTCAAACTCATATTACTTTCTGCTGTATGAAATTGTTTCATCCAACCACACAATTTGATCACAATCCACACAAACTATTTATATGTACAAAAGGACAAAGCAATAGACATCTATGGAGAGCTTTGATAATAAATAAATAGAAACGCAGAAGAATAAATCTTAACTGGAGCTTGGCTTTTGATATTAAGCGAAAGGATTGTACAGATGAACCGGGAAATAAAGCCAACAGCGATCAAATTTTTTTTACGGACAGCTTCAGCAAATCTAGAGTAGAGAAGCTAATTAAGGACCAGGCATCCCTAACCCATAGAGGACGCCAGCATACTGGTCTGGCAAACACTCCTCCTTCTCATCATTGCTGAAGTAGATAGACTTAATCTTCTCAAACGCATGCCAAGTCAGCAGGCTATCAGACCCGGCCTGGTGGGACTTCCCAACAACACGCTTCACACCGAGGGACTGTGCCACCCTATCCAGCCCCCCATGCAATCCCTGACAGAATTTCATCAAGTGCTTCACATCATAAACACGATCCCCGAAAATGACCCTCACCAAATTCAGAAACTCCGGGAGGGTCCCGGGGAGGGCTTTCCCAGTAAGAGCCTTGACGAGGTATCCAAAGTCATACCCGCTGTGAAAGGTTATGTAAGTAACATTCTCGTTACAGACGAGGCCGGATGACATCATAAGCTCGGCAAAGCGGGAGATTGAGACGCCAAACTTGCGAGTGGACTCGAAGTCGATGCCCTGGTGGCGAAGGAGGTCAATTGAGTTGGGCGCATGGTCATCACGAGAGATGTCGAAATCCCCGAAATTGAACTCCCAAATGAAGCGGCGGTCGGAGCATCCGAGGTCGGGAAGGTTCCCAGACGAGTCAGAGAGCGTGATCCCTACCTGAATTAACTTGAGCGCGTCCACATTGGATTTGAGAGTTTGGTACTGATCGAGGGGGTCGGAATAGTGATGGTGGAGGCGGAAAACGACACCAGGGAACTCGGTGTCCATCGAAACAAAAGGGTACTGATCAATGACGCCGCGGATGAGGGAGAACTCATACTCCAGGTTCTTAGACCAGACTGAACGGATCAAGACTGGCTTTTTAGAGTAGTCGAGCTCCACTCCCGCCAGAGACGGGAGAAGAGAAGTGGTTCTAGAGGGCGGAGACAATGGTAAAGGTGGCGGCGGCGGTTGGGGTGGCGGGTCGTCGGTGGGAATGGCGGAGGCCATGGTGGGGGCGGAGCATCCAGACTGAAATTGATAGCAATGGTTGGATTTGGGGAAGAGCTAGGGCTAGGAAGGCATCATTTATAAAGGTGGGGGGAGGGGGGGGGGGGTTGGAGGGGGTTACTGGGGAGGTGGGGTGTGACGTGTGTGTATATATATATATATGTATGGCGACGTGGGGAAAGAGAACAACCGGATTAATTGGGTTCGGGCTTTCGAAGAGAAACTGATCGGGTTGAGATTTTATGGACGATATTACCCTTGTAAAGCTTTTTGTTGCAATTCTTTGTGAGGATTTTATTTTGGGGTAATTAAATCATCCTCCACCGAAATTTCATGTAATTACATATATATATATATATATATACCTCATGTGATTTGAAAAATTATATTTGGTATTTTTTTATGTTTATTTTTGTTTAACATTATAAATCATTTCGTTATTCAAAATTACTCAATTTGTTAATATTAACAAAAAAAAGAATGAAAATTCATATTGACTACCGATTGACTTATTACTGACTTATTGCAAATTAAATAAATCCTTTTATAATCAAATTATCCTTATAAAGGTGAATATATACCTCCTCACATACATTTACATGTGAAGATATATATAAGGGTAGTTTGGTTAGAAAAAAAAAATGTTTGTTTGACCTGCAATAAGCCAGTAATAAGATAATCGAGGTAAATATTCCATTTTCATTTGCTTTTTCGCTAATAGCCTATTATAAGCAAATTTATTGAATTTTAACTAACGGGTTAATCTATTTGTTAGACGGAAAAAATGTCAGGGGTACAAGCTGTAATTTTCAAACCACGGCAAATCTCATGAGAGGGCGGCGTAATTATCCCTTTTAGGTTTTACGACCCGTAAAAAAGATAGTTTTTATTGTTTTAGACAACTAATCGACGTGGCACCTCCGTTTATGTGTGCATATAATGAATAATATTTAATATTTTAAAATATATTATAAATAAGAAAATATATATATAAACTGACACATCACATTAAAAAAAATATAAAGAAAGAAAAGAGACCAATTTAGAAGTATTATTAACATAATAAAAATTTGGTATTTAAGTGTAAGTAACAGCTTTTTTGTGAGTAAAAAATAAATTTTTCTTTTCATATTAATACAGATGAGTGAACAAAATAATAACTTTTTAAATTGTTTATTTCATGATTGACTCCTATTTTTATTAGACTAAAATTGGAAAAGTGGGTAGAAATTAATGTAGATAAAACGTGAGGAAAAATAGTTTGCTCTGAAAAAAGAAAAGAGAATGAGAACTTGATGAGAAGTTGCAATAGAGAGAATGTAAGAAAAATTCAAAGCTTTTTATGAAACAGGAATTTGGAAACTTTATGTCAGGAGTCAATATGAGTCGTCAAAAAGATTTTTATTTCCATGATATTTGTCAATAATACTTTTTATTCTGTCAATACTGGCTTGATCAAATAGTAAAATCGAGACCTCACAATAATAATAAAAAAAAAGTAAATTATAATGACATCTTTGAAGTTAGGTCAAATTATACAAATATTCACTGTATTTTGTGAAATTACAGCCCCCCTGAGATTGTAATTGTATTACAACTACACCCCATATTCAAAGGCAAAGCTTATACTAATATCCCTGAAAAACATTATATACACACCCCTCAGAGAGTGTAGCTGTAATTTCGCAAAAAATATAAAATATTTGTATAATTGAGTCCAACCTCAAGGGGTGTCATTGTAATTTACACTAAAAAATATATATTTAAATCCTACAAATATGAGCATATATCTACTTTATAATTATTTAATTTTCTTTTTTCCATTTGAATATATATGTTGATTTGAAATTTGAGAATTCAATTTGGTATTATTCATGTACTAAAGCAACTATTAAAATTGTATGTATTTAGTGATGTAAAAATCGCATGCTATGCTTTCCGTGCTTATTTTTTCTCATTTTGTTCCCTATCTGTGAACCGCACCATAACATTTTTATTGTCAAAAATTGTGGAATGCAATGCGGCCCATGTTGAAAAATGAAAGAGATAATTATATTTACGCACCCAAACTACAATCTAATTATACAATGGTCCATGCTTTTAAATAATTATATATACACCCACAAAAAATATCAACATTATCTACACAAACTACTCTTACTTTTTAAAAAATTATCATACACCCTCGAGAACTTCAAAAGCATTTCACAAACTATCTTTCTTTTTAGCTGTCCCATGTGGTGGTTTATATAATTATGCAAAAGACATGAATAATTTGTATAAATAAACTATAAATCATGGAATGTAGATATAATTATCTCTAAAGGAAATGGTTTGACAACGCTGCTCATATTCAGACATCCAACTCTTAATGCTTTCTCAATAAATCATGAGCATTTTCCCTCTGTTTCCCTGGCAACAAGAGTTTTATACCAAAGGGAACAAATAATTTTCTGCAGCTACAAATTTAAAGGGATCAGAATCATAGGATCAAGCAGCTAAAACGAAAAATGTACAACTCCTCCTAAAATTTACTACACTTAATGTGATCATTCATTGATTAGAAGTTCACAAGCTCAAGAACCTTGGTACAATCTTCTTCAGTTTCATGGAATCAGAGAGCTTATGAACACAAATACTATGATATTGACATGATACAGATGGTCGCAGAGAAGAGAAGAAATCCCATTACCGAACATCCCAACAACATAGTCGCAAGGGATTACAGCAGAATAAAGATAACAGGAATTGAGGAGAACTGATGGGAGAATGCTTTTCGGGGCATTCCCTCTTACAACTTGCATCTTAAGGCCGAATTACTAAAACGATATAAACCATGAAGTTTGCATATTGTCAATAGGACCTATATATATCTTTACGCTAGAAATAGGTTCCTTCAGGGGGCTGGACTAGCTTACGGTTGTGTGGGGCGGCCATTTCTTTCTTCAGCTGTGTCAGAATGTCTTCCATTGTGTACTCCCGCTGCCAATTCGCTAGGAGACCAAACTTCTTTGGTTCCACCTAGATCAAGAACATCATGCATCAATTATTTCGAAAATACATGCTTTGATGGCTTTAGAAGTGTCCAATTCGCTGGTCCAGTTATTAAAATCACCATAATACCACAGATAAGCCAGGTTATGTCGTCACTTACAGGAGGATATATGCCATTGTATTTGCATTATTTCTTAATCTGCGTCATGCATGACATGAGGAAATATAACTTGCTCCTTCCACAGAGATACACAGGGGGGTGAATTTTGAAATAACAGCAAAAATTCTTTAAAATTGTTAAAGACATACATGCATATGGTTCACTTACGATTATGATAAATGACTTTCATATGATTTAAGTTAAAAATATCATACGAAGGGTCAGAAATCATAATCCAGCAAAAATTGTTAAAAACAAAACGATAAAATGTTCTCAGCCACTTGCTGAACTGTCTATGGTATCTCAACTGTCTACAAGCTCTCTCCTAATGGAAACAAGAATGTTAACCTAGCCATTAGATAATTGCATTCTTACCACTCCAGTTTCATGGTTTACGCAAGTCATGTTAATCCGGGAATGGAAGCGAACACTGGGAGGCTTCTCGGGATAATCTTTATCACAAAATAGCTTCAACTGATATATGCGCCCTTCATGTACAGACTGAAAGGAAGCAAGAAAAGGTGCACTTGTGTTATTTGCACTAATAAAGGTTAACGGCAGAAGGACATTAGAAGGGTGGAATATACAGAGTAACTAGCATCTAGCAATGGTAATGAATAAAACAATGCACATTAACAATCTTGTTAAAGTACACCATTGAAATTACAGATTTTACACTTGCAGCAAGATAAGGCCATGCTTGGAATATGGATATTATAATCACATAGCCACTGTCAAAAGGCATGCAAATACAAGAGCTACTGAAGGTGGATCAAGCATATATCTATCTTGTGCCTTTAAACGAAGTGGCTATGAGAACGATCAACCATTGTCTTTCATTCCAAAACCATCACATTGACGTATGAACATATGATGCAACCAACCAAAGGAATGCAGTTCAAACATTATAATTCCACATCAAAATGAAATAGTATAGGCAGAGAAGATGCTCACATTGTGAGGACCTATAATGGTGCCAGTCCATGATCGCATATAAATATCATCTCCATCATCCATTCCATAGCTCACGGTACCATCTCCAATACCCTTTTCTCCACGTTCAAGTTCCTCCAGCAATCTGAAATTTCGAGGGACTGCAAAAACATAGAAGACTTGAAAAGCTATGTTTTCAACAAGTAAGCCAGCATTCAAGCTCCCAATAACCGGATAAAGAGCACCACAGACATCGCTAATAGGAGTCACGCTGCTAACTATTCACATATGACTAAGAAATGTACGTGCAGCATCAGAAGTATAATGAAAAGGTTATGTTTGTAAGATTGCCTTTGAATGTTAGATTGGCCAAACCATTTACAAACCAAAACCATGGCAATTATCGTAAAACAAATCCAGATATAACTAAAACAAAATCAAATTAGCCGATCTTGAAAGACAAGAACAAGCAGGAATGTAAGTAAAGCAGCTAGTTAATCCAGTACACAGTTGATAAATCTTGTAATTACCTTAAAACCCCAAACATACATATCCCATCCCATGCAAGAAAAAGGTTCATTTCATCTAATCAGCCCAGTAATAACACAGCACTCAATCAAATCAGAGAGCAAGTACAACCATGAAAACATAACCGGCAAGATAACATGAAAAAGTAGCCTCATCAATCACTCAAACATAAGCAAACAATTAAATCAAGCAACAAAAAAGTTTTATGTCAGCTTTTCAATCACTGTACACAAGCAGCGGGCCAAATTTCATTCAATCAATAATTTCCCTCAAAAACCCATAAAACGAAAATCGTAATTCTCGAGAAAGAACACGAAATAACAATCAAACTTGACAGAACGAGTCTTATTGCGATCCGACATTTAACTCTGAACACAATCACTCTTTCAGACAAAAACAAACACAAAAAACTTACGAATTCCCGCGACCCATTAGCAGATTGACCACAAAATACATGGAAATCGAGGAAAAATCCACACAAAGGAACAAAACCATAAAAAGAAAGACAAAATCTCGGCAGGAGGGAGAAGGCGTTACCCACAACACTGGATCCTCCTGAGCCAAGGGTCATGGTGTAGATAGTCTAATGGGGTTTCTGCGGGGAGATGGATTTGATGGAAGAGACAGAGATATTTTGGAGAAGGCGGAGTCAAGCGAATCTTGAGAAGAGAAACGCGAGGTTGGGGAGGGCTTTAAAATGGTCGAGAGAAAGGGAAATATAGCTCCCAAATAGAATAATGTTGGAATTTTAAATGCTTTCTCTTAAGTTTTTAGTTCCAAACTCACGTATTTAGTTCTAGGGAGAAATGCATGTATATGAAAAATTAACAATAATATATAAGAAAAAGGATAAATTACAATTCGATCTTTTGATGTTTGTTATAATTATAGATACTTATCGTTGTTTGAAAAATTACAAATACATTTCATTGTTTGAACAATTATAAATATCCCTTATTGTTTGAAAACATACAAATACCCTTTGTTGTTTGAAAAATTATAAATGCTCTTGAAATTAACTGACGTAGAACAAATACCTCATCATGACAACCCATTATAGGTTGGTATATGTTAGGTGTCTGTTAATTTCAGGTGGGATAGTTTGTAATTTTGATGACAAGGGGATATTTGGTAAATTTTCAAACAACGAGGGGATATTTGTAATTTTTATAACAAGGGGATATTTGTGATCTTCAAAACAACGAGAGGGTATTTGTATTTATGAAAAACCTCAGAGAGCTCATTGTAATTTACCCTGGAAAAAAAAAAATTGTTTGGTTAGGAGGAATAAATAGAGGGAGTAAAATTAGATACATATAAACCTCACTCTATTTTGTTTTTATCAGAAATTGGGCAGAAAAAATTAAAGTATAAGGCTAAAAATTCAAAAACTTCATATTTTATTTTATTTTTATTATATTACTATATACATAATTTCCTCATAAAAAATACTCCCTTTTATTTTGAGGCATTCACATTTAAAAGTACTTCATTCTTGTTTTTGTTTAACGTGCATTCTTATTAATGAATTTTAAGGTTTAACTCTTTAATATTTTAAAATTACTTTGATATTAATTTATTTATTTTAGGATATATTATGACAACCCCACTTGAGATTTGTCATAATTACAAGTACCACTTATTATTTGAGAAATTATCAATATCCCCATGATTTTGACGTTCATCCAATAACCAACTCATTCCGATAGTCTCCACTCTCCATTAGGTTTACATCAATATTTTATGATGAACTGACAAAAATACCCTTGTAGACTATTAAATAAATTTACTTATTTCTTAATTTTTTGAATTCATTAGAAGGGCAAGAAAGAAATTACACCTCGTTAATATTTTTTTATTTATTTTTCAATAAAAACAAGAAGGTCAAAGTGGACATTCCAAACCTCTTTCCGGAGATTACATAGTTTTATCAAATATCAAGGAATATTTGTACTTTCCCAAGTAATGAGGTGCATTTGTAATTTTAACAAATCTTATGGAAATTCGTTATAATTTATTTTGTAAAATTAGGTCAAATTACTCGAGCACTCAATGTCTTTTGTAAATTACATACACCTATTAGATATTAGTGTAATATTTTTTAGGGTGTGTTACTGTAAGTTGTGCTTTTGAATAGAGGATGTAGTTATAATTACAAAAGCTCATGAAGTGTAGCTGTAATTTTATAAAATACAGGGGATGTTTGTGCATTTTGACATAATCTCAGGAGGTGTCAATGCAATTCACCCTATTATTTTTCGTTGCAATTGAAAATTTCTGAAAAAAATATATGAAGATGGTCTGATGTTATTTTTAAAACTGATGAAAATGGTCATTGTGAATTCAAATTAAATATATCAAAGTCGTTCAATTGAAATTATGTTCTTTTAAATATTTTAAAATTATTTTGATGACCAAACAACCTTTATAAAGGGTTAAGATATACCTCCTCTCATACTTTAGCGTGTGAAGATATATATTAAAATAATTTGATCAGAACAAAAATCGTTTGACTCGCAACAAATCACTAATAAGTCAATCAGGGGTAAAATATGGATTTTCATTCATTTTTTCGCTAATATCAGGAAATTCGATAAATTTTGACTAATAGAAAGATATATTTATTAGACAGAAACAAATGTTAAAAGTATTAGATATAATTTTTCTAACCACATACGATTTACATGTAATTACACCAAATTTTAAAGAAAGACGGTGTAATTGTTCCTTTTATATTTATGAGTCTTAAAAAAGATAGATGTCATTGTTTTAGACAATGAAAGAACAAAATAATAACTTTTTACCTATACTTTCTGTACGTAGTTTTTCTCATTTTTTTACCTTATATGTCTGAACTGCGCCTTACACATTTTATCGTCAAAAACTGTCAGCAAGTCACTGCGCCAAAGTCTACTTATGGTCTATGAGATTGTAGTTGATTAGTAGAATCAAATGCAATATCCCAGGTTGAAAAATGAAAGAGATAATTACATTTTACGCTCTCTAAACTACGATAAACAAACTGCCTCTGTTTTTAAATAATTACACACACACCCATAAAAAACATCAACGTCATCTAACAAACCATCCATGTTTCACAAAAATTAAACATATGTTCACCAAAAATTTTAACATCATAACACAAACTATCCTACTTTTTAACGATTTATATAATTATATAAAAGACATAAGTGATTTACATAAACAGCCGATAGGTCATGAAATGCAGATATAATTATCTCTAAAGGAAATGATTTGATAACGCTGCTCATATTCAGACATCCAACGCTAATGCTTTCTCCACAAATCATGAGCATTTTCCCTTTGGTTTCCCTGGCAACAAGAACTTTATACCAAAGGGAACAAATAATTTTCTGCAACTACAAATTTAAAGGGATCAGAATCATAGGATCAAGCAGCTAAAACGAAAAATGCACATGTTCACAAGCTCAAGAAGCTTGCTACAATCTTCTTCAGTTTCATGGAATCACAGAGTTATGAACACAAATACTATGATATTGACATGACACAGAAGGTCGCAGAGAAGAGAAGAAATCCCATTACAGAACATCGCAACAACATAGTCACAAGGGATTACAGCAGAATAAAGATAACAGGAATTGTGGAGAATTGATGGAAGAATGCTTTTCGGGGCATTCCCTCTTACAACTTGCATCATAAGGCCGAATTACTAAAATGATATAAACCATAATGTTCGCATATTGTCAATAGGACCTATATATATATATATCTTTACACTAAAAATAGGTTCCTTCAGGGGGCTGGACAAGCTTACGGTTGTGTGGGGCAGCCATTTCTTTCTTCAGCTGTGTCAGAATGTCTTCCATTGTGTACTCCCGCTGCCAATTCGCTAGGAGACCAAACTTCTTTGGTTCCACCTAGATCAAGAACATATGCATTGATTATTTCGAAAATACATGCTTTGATGGCTTTAGAAGTATCCAATTTTCTGGTCCAGTTATTAAAATCACTATAATACCACAGATAAGCCAGTTATGTCGTCACTTACAGGAGGATATATGCCATTGTACTTGCATTATTTCTTAATCTGCATCATGCATGACATGAGGAAATATAACTTGCTCCTTCCCCAGAGGTATACAGGGGGCGGAATTTGAAATAACAGCAAAAATTCTCAAAAAATGTTAAACACGTACATGCATATGGTTCACTTACAATTATGATAAATGACTTTCATATGGTTTAAGTTAAAAAATATCATATGAAGGCTCAGAAATCAAAATCCAGCAAAAATTGTTAAAAGTAAAACGATAAAATGTTCTCAGCCACTTCTTGGAACTTAAAGACTTTCATATGGTTCAAGTTACGATTTGAAAGTTGGATAGGCTATGTTCTGGCCCCACCAGAAGTAAAGTGAAAATGAAAGGGAGGATACAGAAAAAGAGAGAGATAAATTTAAGATGGATTTTGTATATCACTGTGTAGATTGTCGAGAATGGGCCAAGATCTACGACATGGGAGGAGAATAACATAGTATGTAGTTTTATCATACAGTATCTGAAATGTCTACCAGCTCTCTCCTAATGGAAACAAGAATGTTAACTTAGCCATAAGATAATTGTATTCTTACCACTCCAGTTTCATGGTTTACACATGTCATGTTAATCCGGGAATGGAAGCGAACACTGGGAGGCTTCTCTGGATAATCTTTATCGCAAAATAGCTTCAACTGATATATGCGCCCTTCATGTACAGACTGAAAGGAAGCAAGAAAAGGTGCACTTGAGTTATTTTCAATAATAAAGGGTAACAGCAGAACGTCATTAGAAGGGTGGAAAACACAGAGTAACTAGCATATAGCAATAGTAATGAATAAAACAATGCACATTAACAATCTTGTTAAAGCACTCCATAAAAATTACAGATATTACACTTGCTGAGAGATAAGGCCATGCTTGGAATATGGCTATCATTATCGCATTGCCACTGTCAAAAGGCATGCAAATACAAGAGCTAGTGAAGGTTGATCGAGCACATTCTAACTTGTGCCTTTAAACGAAGTGGATATGAGAATGATCAACCATTGTATTTCATTCCAAAACCATCACGTTGACGTACAAACATATGATGCAACTGATAAAAGGAAAGCAGTTCAAACATTATAATTCCACATCAAAATGAGATAGTAGAGCCAGAGAAGATGCTCACATTGTGGGGACCTATAATGGTGCCAGTCCATGATCGCATATAAATATCATCTCCATCATCCATTCCATAGCTCACGGTACCATCTCCAATCCCCTTTTCTCCACGTTCAAGTTCCTCCAGCAATCTGAAATTTCGAGGGACTGCAAAAACATAGAAGACTTGAAAAGCTATGTTTTCAACAAGTAAGCCAGCATTCAAGCTCCTATAGCCGGATAAAGAGCACCACAGACGTTGATAATAGGTGTTACACTGCTCACTATTCACACATTGAGAAGAAAATGTACGTGCAGCATCAATCAGTAGTATAATAAAAAGGTAATGTTTGTTGATTGCCTTTGAACATTAGATTGGTCAAACCATTCACCAAAAATCATGGCAACTATCATAAAACAAATCGGGATATAACTAAAACAAAATCAAATTAGCCGATTTCTCTTGAAAGACAAGAACGAGCAGAAATGTAAGTAAAGCAGCTAGTAAATCGAGTACACAGTTGATAAATCTTGTAATTACCTTAAAACCCCAAACATACATAACACATCCCATGTAAGAAAAAGGTTCATTTCATCTAATCAGCCCAGTAATAACACAGCACTCGATCAAATCAGAGAGCAAGTACAACCATGAAAACATAACCGGCAAGATAAGATGAAAAAGTAGCCTCATCAATCACTAAAACATAAGCAAACAATTAAATCAAGCAACAAAAGTTTTATGTCAGCTTTTCAATCACTGTACACAAGCAGCAGGCCAAATTTCATTCAATCAATAATTTCCCTCAAAAACCATAAAACGAAAGTCGTAATTCTCGAGAAAGAACACGAAATAACAATCAAACTTGACAGGACGAGTCTTGTTGCGATCCGACATTTAACTCTTAACACAATCACTCTTTCAGACAAAAAAAACACTAAAAACCTACGAATTCCTGCGACCCATTAGCAGATTGACCACAGAATACATGGAAATCGAGAAAAATCAACAAAAAGGAAAACAAAACCATAAAAAGAAAGACAAAATCTCGGCAGGAGGGAGAAGGCGTTACCCACAACACTGGATCCTCCTGAGCCAAGGGTCATGGTGGAGATAATCTAATGGGGTTTCTGCGGGGAGATCGATTTGATGGAAGAGACAGAGATATCTTGGAGAAGGCAGAGTCAAGAGAATCTTGAGAAGAGAAACGCGAGGTTGGGGAGGGCTTTAAAAAGGGTAGAGAGAAAGGGAAGTATAGTGGGAGTGGGATTAAGAATAAAAATAATTGGACGCAAGTGCTCATCACTCCTCCAACTTATTATTATTTCCTCATAATTTTATTATATATATACTTTTAAAAATAATATTGTTGAAAATTCTTTTTCTTTTTTTGTGTGTGTTTGGTGGTTTTATCAATAATTATTTCTCGAAAAGGCATCAATCCAAGCAAGATCATAGAAGACACCATCCGAAAAATATAACAGGAACGGGATGCTCAAAGGGTCTAACCCAGAAGAAGTACGAGAATGGTATGACTTTGGAGCCATCGCTTCAGTTCATATTATTTCACCGGGATTTTCGAAAATTTCAAAACTTCCGGAATGAATTAGTGGGGCAGTTTATGACGCATGGCAGAACAATCCCCACCTCAAACGAGGAGACATTTTAGAGCTGAAGTTCATTTCAATAGCTCCAAAAATCGCAAGAAAAGGGTCTCATCCAACATTCCATTTTATCAAGTTGTAGAGACCTGACATGGTAGCATTTAACAGAGTCAAGACTGCCACAGGAGAAGCTCCCCTGGTATTGTTCCTTAGTGAGGTGACATATCTACCAGAAGAGCTTGGGGGTTATAGGTCTGTCTCACTGAGATGAATAAAGTAAAGTATCCATTTAAAATATTTTCGAATAAATTAAATGGATCATTCATATTAAATTTCGTGACAGGAAAAAAACCGAGTTTGCAGAGAGCTTATTCGAGAAGAAAAAAAAAATGCTCATATAGAAAATAAGCTGCCTGCAACGGAGGCCACACAGAAGAAGGCATGCAACAGGATGCATGTTGGACACTGACATAACCACATATGCACTTGCTGTGAGTAACAGAAAAAGCCCTTATTCGGACCAAGATTCGGGTAACCCAAAATAAACCCGAACAAAACCACAGAAGGGCAAAAAGAAATGATTTTTAAAGAACGAAGTAAAATCTCAAAATGTAAAAAATCAAAAAGAAGATTGTCGGCAGAAGAAGACAAAAGCGCCAACAGTCAGAAAAGCAAAGGACACCAACTAGCAAGCACATGATCGACAAGCCATAATTACCAACTGGAAAGTGGAGAGCTAAATTAGGTGATGAACGTAGTGAAGTCATTAAGAATAAGGTTGGAGTCCAGGTTTGAAGTTCGCGGATCATTATAAATTGAGAGATAGGAAACATACGAAGAACATCAGAAAAATTTCTCCAACTCTTCAAACAATAAGCAACGTCTTTCAAATTTCTGAGTTTTAAGTTTTTCAAGTATATGGAAATTTCCCCAAAGAATCAATTTCTCTTCTCCATGAGGGGCTAAAAAATTGTCTCCTTATATAAAGGATTAAGTATTTATGTAATATTTCAAGCATTTCTTCAATAAAATAAAGGCTTCTGTCCAATATTGTTCATCCGAAATTTTATTAAGTCTCTGTTATTCGAATACTTTTACGTCCTAAGGTAGGAAACAAAATAAGTTTGTGTTGTTTGTTGCTGAAGGAGCCAAGGACTTGTGAACCATCTGCTGCGGTAATGTGGTTGGAAAATGTCCGTAAAACCAAGGACTTGGAATACCCGACAACAAAGCGGTCAAACCAAGGTATATTTATGGAGGCTTAATTTTATTTTCGGAAGCATATTGGGCCTGATCAAGCGAAAAATTGTATGGATGTTATTTCTGGGGAAAAAAAAAAAGGATTAGGGACCAAAATTGATACTATTTCAAAGATGAGGGACTATAATGAAAGTAAAGTACTTTATTTGCAAGTCTTTGTAAACTACAGTACCAAAATTGGCTATTTTTAAAAAATATATAATACCAAACTTGCAAAACTTCCTATACTGTGGTACAAAAAATGCAATTTTCTCATTATTCATGTATCAAAGAAACTTTTAAATTTGAATGTATTTAATGATGTAAAATCGCATGCTATATATGCTTTTGTACTTAATTTTTTCTCATTTTTTACCTTATCTATGAACTGCACCATAAACATTTTATTGTAAAAAATTGTGGAATGCAATGCAACCCATGTTGAAAATGAAAAAGATAATATATTTATACTACCTGACCTACAATCTGTTTACACAATTGCCCATGCCTCTAAATAATTACACATACACCCACAAAGAACGTCAACATAACTTACACAAACTACTCTTGTTTTTTTAAACATTACACATACAAGCTCAAAAACTTCAACATCATTACACAAACTACCTTCCTTTATAGTTGTCCGATGTAGTTTATATAATTATGCAAAATATAATAATGATTTATGTAAATAGACTATAGATCATGAAATGCAGATATAATTATCGCAAATGGAAATGGTTTGAAAACGCTGCTCATACTCAGACATCCAACTCTAATGCTTTCTCCACAAATCATGATCATTTCCATACTGTTTCCCTGGCAACACAAGTTTTATACCAAAGGGAACAAATAATTTTCTGAAACTCCAAATTTAAAGGGATCAGAATCATAGGATCAAGCAGCTAAAACGAAAAATGTACAAGTCCTCCTAAAATTTACTACATGTGATCATTCATTGATAAGAAGTTCACAAGCTCAAGAACCTTGATAAAATCTCCTTCAGTTTCATGGAATCAGAGAGCTTATGAACACAAATACTATGATATCGACATGACACGAAGGTCGCAGAGAAGAGAAGAAATCCCATTACCGAACATCCCAACAACATAGTCACAAGGGATTACAGCAGAATAAAGATAACAGGAATTGAGGAGAACTGATGGGAGAATGCTTTTCGGGGCATTCCCTCTTACAACTTACATCTTAAGGCTGAATTACTGAACGATGTAAACCATAACGTTCGCATATTGTCAATAGGACCTATATATATATCTTTACACTAGAAATAGGTTCCTTCAGGGGGCTGGACGAGCTTACGGTTGTGTGGGGCGGCCATTTCTTTCTTCAGCTGTGTCAGAATGTCTTCCATTGTGTACTCCCGCTGCCAATTCGCTAGGAGACCAAACTTCTTTGGTTCCACCTAGATCAAGAACATCATGCATCAATTATTTCAAAAATACATGCTTCGATGGCTTTAGAAGTATCTAATTTTCTGGTCCAGTTATTAAAATCACTATAATACCACGGATAAGCCAGGTTATGTCGTCACTTACAGGAGGATATATGCCATTGTATTTGCATTATTTCTTAATCTGCGTCATGCATGACATGAGGAAATATAACTTGCTGCTTCCACAGAGATACACAAGGGGGTGAATTTTGAAATAACAGCAAAAATTCTTAAAAATTGTTAAAGAAGTACATGCATATGGTTCACTTACGATTATGATAAATGACTTTCACATGGTTTAAGTTAAAAATATCATACAAAGGGTCAGAAATCATAATCCAGCAAAAAATGTTAAAAGTAAAATGATAAAACGTTCTCAGCCACTTCTTGGAACTTAAAGACTTTCATATGATTCATGTTAGGATTTGAAAGTTGGATAGGCTATGTTCTAGCCCACCAGAAATAAAGTGAAAATGAAAGGGAGGATACAGCGAAAGAGAGAGATAAATTTAAGATGGATTTTGTATATCACTGTGTAGATTGTCGAGAATGGGCCAAGATCTACGGCATGGGAAGAGAATAACATAATATGTAGTTTTATCATACAGTATTTGAACTGTCTACAAGCTCTCTCCTAATGGAAACAAGAATGTTAACTTAGCCATTAGATAATTGTATTCTTACCACTCCAGTTTCATGGTTTACGCAAGTCATGTTAATCCGGGAATGGAAGCGGACACTGGGAGGCTTCTCTGGATAATCTTTATCACAAAATAGCTTCAACTGATATATGCGCCCTTCATGTACAGACTGAAAGGAAGCAAGAAAAGGTGCACTTGAGTTATTTGCACTAATAAAGAATAACAGCAGAAGGTCATCAGAAGGGTGGAAAATACAGAGTAACTAGCATCTAGCAAAAGTAATGAATAAAGCAATGCACATTTAACAATCTTGTTAAAGTACTCCATAAAAATTACAGATATTACACTTGCTGCAAGATAAGGCCATGCTTGGAATATGGATATCATTATCACATAGCCACTGTCAAAAGGCATGCAAATACAAGAGCTAGTGAAGGTGGATCAAGCATATATCTAACTTGTGCCTTTAAACGAAGTGGATATGAGAACGATCAACCATTGTCGTTCATTCCAAAACCATCACATTGACATACGAACATATGATGCAGCCGATAGAAGGAATGTAATTCAAACATTATAATTCCAAATCAAAATGAGATAGTATAGCAATAGAAGATGCTCACATTGTGGGGACCTATAATGGTGCCAGTCCATGATCGCATATAAATATCATCTCCATCATCCATTCCATAGCTCACGGTACCATCTCCAATCCCCTTTTCTCCACGTTCAAGTTCCTCCAGCAATCTGAAATTTCGAGGGACTGCAAAAACATAGAAGACTTGAAAAGCTATGTTTTCAACAAGTAAGCCAGCATTCAAGCTCCTATAACCGGATAAAGTGCACCACAGACATTGATAATAGGAGTCACACTGCTCACTATTCACACATTACTAAGAAAATGTACGTGCAGCATCAATCAGTAGTATAATAAAAAGGTTATGTTTGTACGATTGCCTTTGTACATTGGATTGGTCAAACCATTCACAACCAAAAATCATGGCAATTATCATAAAACGAATCGGGATATAACTAAAACAAAATCAAATTAGCCGATTTCTTTTCCTCTTGAAAGATAAGAACAAACAGTACATAGTTGATAAATCTTGTAATTACCTTAAAACACCAAACATGCATAACTCATCCCATGCAAGGAAAAGGTTCATTTCATCTAATCAGCCCTAATAACACGGCACTCAATCAATTCAGAGAGCAACTACAACCATGAAACATAAACTGCTACGATAACCCGAAAAAGTAGCTTCACCAATCACTCAAACATAAGCAAACAATTAAACCAAGCAACAAAAGTTTTATGTCAGCTTTTCGATCAGTGTACACCACCAGCTGGCCAAATTTCATTCAATCAATAATTTCCCTCAAAAACCCATAAAGCGAAAATCGTAATTCTAGAGAAAGAACACGAAATAGCAATCAAACTTGACAGAACGAGTCTAATTGCGATCCGACATTTAACTCTTAACACAATCACTCTTTCAGACAAAAAACAAACACTAAAAACCTACGAATCCTGCGACCCATTAGCAGATTGACCACAAAATACATGGAAATCGAGAAAAATCAACATAAAGGAAAACAAAACCATAAAAAGAAAGAACAAAATCTCGGCAGGAGGGAGAAGGCGTTACCCACAACACTGGATCCTCCTGAGCCAAGGGTCATGGTGTAGATAATCTAATGGGGTTTCTGCGGGCAGATCGATTTGATGGAAGAGACAGAGATATCTTGGAGAAGGCGGAGTCAAGAGAATCTCGAGAAGAGAAACGCGAGGATGGAGAGAGAGGGCTTTAAAAAGGGTAGAGAGAAAGGGAAATATAGTGGGAGATGGGACTAAGAATAATAATAATTGGTCGCAAGTACTCATCACTCCCCCAACTTATTATTATTATTATTTCTTCATAATTTATATATATATATATATATATAAGTTTAATTGCATTTACTGTCCCGTATATTAAGGGGATGGCAAAATAAGAACCCTATAAATAGGAGTGACAAATAGTGCCCCGGAATTAAATATTTTTTGGCAATTGTAAGACTCCGGCCACCGAATTTTTAAAACTGGCCGGAATTTGATGACGTGGAGAGAAATTAGGGTTTTTTTTTTGGGGAAAAGCTGACTCTGCATATTTTTGAAGACACCATGCCACATATGTGCTGACATGAAAAAAATTTTATAAAATAAATTTTAAATTTATATTATATATATAATTAAAAATTATAAAAATAAAATTATTTTTTGATATAAATTTATAAAATAAAATTATTATATAATATAAATAAAATTATTATATAATATACATTTAAAAAATTGTAAATTTTGTTTTAATTTTTATTATATAAAACTAATAATTTTAGGTTTTAATAATTTATTATTATAAAATACTAATTTTATTTTTTATAATTCTAGGAGATTTTCCCAAGTGCTTATGTGGTAGAAAAAAAATAAGAAAATATCTTAGTTGGCAATTGATTTTTTTATTACAATTCCATATCAGCAAACCAAAAAAAGCCCTAATTTTTGTCTAC
This sequence comes from Sesamum alatum, assembly GCA_034509735.1. NCBI lineage: Eukaryota > Viridiplantae > Streptophyta > Magnoliopsida > Lamiales > Pedaliaceae > Sesamum > Sesamum alatum. Next base: position 45,739 of record JACGWO010000036.1, read on the forward strand.
GTCAGCAAATTCCGACCACCTTAAAAAATCCAGTGGCCGGAGTCTTATAATTGCCAAAAAAAAAAATAATTTCAGGGCACTAATTGCCACCCCTATATTTAGGGTCCTTATTTTGCCACCCCCTAATATACGGGACAATAAATGCAATTAAGCCTATATATATATATATATTTCTAAAAATAGTACTGTTAATTTATTATTGTGTATGGTGGTTTTAATAATAATTATGCACACATCTATAGTAGTTATTGATTAGTTATTAATATTTATTTATATTAATTATTGTATTTATTAATTAATGAAATTCGTTATTATTGTAATTCATTTAGTTTTCTTTTTTATGACAAAAAGAAGGGGATTGGGGGCACAAAAATTCACAATATTATGTAATGATCATGTGGGTAAAAGCCCATTTCGTCCATTGGGCCCTTGGAGAAACCCATAGAGGCCCAACACTTATTTAGATTCGTGTATTTAGGAAACGGGTCGGATTGTGTAAGCCCGCCTCGACCTAGTGACCCGTGATGTAGACCCTTGGATCCAAGCCACATTGCATCTTCGTTATAACTCCAGTATCATTCGATCTCATGGACCGTCCTCTAATTTGATCGTTGGAGTATTTTGTCAGGGGCAACCTAACAACTTTCACATGTATAGTTGACTCCAAACTTATTTTTGGCGAGCTCGAGGTGATCCTGAACCAACAATCAACCTCATCCTAAACAATTTGCAGTTTTCATATCGGGCTAAACCCAAGTTTATCAAGGAACTAGAGGAAAAAAAGTACTTCCTGATGGTAAAAAAATATATTAATTTAAGGATAAATTATAGCCACATCGCCTGAGATTTGACATAATTACAAATACCTACTCGTTGTTTGAAAAATTACAAATATCCCCTGAGGTTTGTAATTTTTAACCAAATGCCTGAAATTGACCATTTTGCCCTTGAATTTTTTATTAAAAATTGTAGAAAAATCAGGCGAGGCAAATTGCATCATTACTTTATGTGTAAAAAACTTAACAAACCTCTCCCTACGCATTGTAGTCCAAATTTTTTTTAAGAATTAAATAAAAAATAATTCAGTGCATAAAGGCATTTTGGTCGGTTCACCCATAAAAATGGATGAAAATGGGTTATTTGTTATACGGTTACAAATCTAATGGAGTATTTGTAATTTTTCGAACAACGAAGTGTATGTGTAATTATATCAAACCTCAAAAGGGTAGCTGTAATTTACCCTTAATTTAATGTTAGTGGTATATCATAAAACTTAGAAGCTAGTTTTATACTCTACGCCTCTACAGGCTTTATTCTTACACTACTGTGTGTGCGAACCTTCTTGCTAATGAGGTTCTAAGTTTCCAAGAACGGTTTCTTTCCTAGTTGCTTGAATCTTATTACAGCAACAAACGCAACGCGACTAGGCTAGAAAAAGAGGTAGTTCTCCGAAGTTTTCTATAGCAATGGTCCCTTTATTTATTTATTTTTTAAAAGTACATAGATAATTTTAAATCAACTAACATACTATTATTACAACATTCCGCACGTAATATATCAATAGTTCTAAATCAATCAATAAATTCAAAATAAACAACAAACAACCTGTTATAAGTAAATTAAATACCTATATCTGTAGTACTCGAAATTAGATCTTCTTGATTTTGTGTAGCAATGGCCCCTTTGTATTCAAGGTACAATAAAGACACCAATGTAGTATTTGTGTGCCCCATCCCACATGTTTAAACTCATGGGGTGTCTGATTTGGGAGTAATGGACCCCCAACACAAGTTCCATGATAACGATCCATAGAAATAAATTGACCACTACTTAGAAAGATTCATACACAAAATATAATGGTGCAAATTAGGGCATTGTGATTTTGGAGAGATGCTACGCACAACGGCACAGCATCGAATGTTTTTACATGCAATATTTAACCTTGAAAGATTTTTCTACAACATTTCTGAAAATATTTTACTACATAATATGAATATGTGTCCAAAAAACAAACAGGGGTAGTGTTCAAGAATCACGTTTAGTTTTATGTCTCAATCTAGATAGTACACCTGATGATAAGACACCAAAATTTGATGTGTTATTAACGCGATTTTGGAAAATTCTTGTCCCGATTCAATTTGGTTGAACCAAATTAATTATAGAATAAGTGTGATACACTTGCTATGTGATTAATTCAGGTTCAATCAAATCAGATTTGAACTAAAATTTTTCGACGCTTCGACAATTTTGAACTTCACATTCATTTCTGTTGGTCTCCATACTCATAGTCGCCACTATTAAATGCGACAACACTTTTCATTCAATTATGAACCTTCAAATTATATATGGTAGCTCCGAAGAACACGAACAGAGAGTTTGAGTACAAATTTCTCATTATTATTATTTTGTGCTCAACGGATATGCTCTTTTTGGGCAATTTTTAGGGTAAATTAAATTTACCTCCCCTAAAATTTGGCATAATTATAGATATTTTTTTCGCTTTTTTTAAAAAAATTTACAAATACCCCCTAAGGTTTGTAATTTGTAACAAAAGGTCTGGAATTGTGCATTTTATCTGTGATTTTTTTTTTAAATTATAGAAAAATTAGCCGAGACAAATTATATTATCGTTCCTCTGTAAAAAACGTAAGAAGCCTTTCCCTACACACTTTAGTCCAAAAAGGTTTAATTTTTTTAAAAATTTAATAAAAAGTAATTCAATTTTTAAGGGCAGTTTTGCCAGTTCATCCATAAAAATGGATGAAAATGAGTTATTTGTTAGACGGTTACAAACCTCTGAGGGTTATTTATAATTTTTGAAAAAATGAGAAAATATCCGTAATCATGCCAAACCTTATGAGAGGTCATTGTAATTCACCCAAATTTTTATTCTAAAATTATGCGTACAGGAATCACAGTTACGAAGTACTAGGTAATCCCAATAATAGTGATCCAACGTTTAAGACATCTGACGATCATTTCATGTACGAAAATGAGGAGCAGTGAGTTCTCTTGTATCTAATATCAGGATATTTACGATGTTGATACACATGGGGTTGAAAAATAAATCAAATTATTCGATACTCGATTAAAATTGATCAATAAAAGCTCGTTTGAACTTGATTTATTAAACTTAACAAACTAAACTCGAACATAACTTTTTATTCGGTAAACTCTCAAGCTCGACTCGAACTCAATTCAGTTAGTACTAATAATAAAATATACGTAAAACTATCAAATTACATCGAGCTCGACTCGTGTTTGATCCAACTAAAGCTCGTTTGAGCTCGATTAGATCAACAATTAAACCAAATTCAAACGTATTTTTTATAGCTTGATAATAATTCAAACAAGTTTAAACAATAAGTATTCTACTCGACTCGAATAATTTACCGTATTAGATACACATTAGTCTAATCATATCAATATGACATGTATCATTTAGTCATGCCTATGTAGTTGATATATGCAATTTGAAATTAAGTACATTAATAATTTCCAATTTTGAAAATGAACAGAAAACATTAAAAAGAACTACTAGAAAAATCAGCAACATTCATATTTTTGGGGAGCATGATTTTATTTAAAAATTTAGATTATTATGAGCTGAAAATGTGTCTATGAAAATTTTCCACTGCAATAGGGTTATAGTACCTAACGTTCAAAAAGGTGTACGTTTTGACATGTATTCAACCCCAAGTGAATTATATTCATAGCTAGGGTTATCTACTTCCAATTATAAGGCTATGAGTCAAGACAACAAAATGATTGAACTCCAATAGTACTAATTAGTTAATTTGGCGGGGCCATTGCATACATGATTTCCAACCCTTCAATTTATCACGTAAATTAAATCGATACTGCCTAAAATTACATTTAATTACAAAAATATTTTATACTAACGTAATTTATCTATGGGGTATATTTGTAAAATATTGCACTTGTAATTACAATTACAAATTTACAAAGTGTATTTGTAATTTTGTAGAGGGTTAAGGGTAATTTAGAATTTATTATCTTTATTATGAATTTATTTTGTAAGACATTGACATATTACTTAAGTAAAGTTATATTATTACAAATTTGTTACTATTAAAGTCTTATAAATTTCAAAATGAAAATGGAGGCAAAGTAATCAAAGCTCCAAAAAATGAGCAAGACATTATTACTCTCATTTAATCCGAAAGCGGGTATGTAATAAAAGATCTCAACGACCTCGTTAATCTGCATTTACTCATTGGATGCCGCTTTTTGCTTTTCATAAATAAGTTGCATTAATGTATACTTCTTTTATTTAGGGACAATTACACCTCCCCTTTCCTCCCCCACAGGTTTAGTATAATTACATATAAATCTCCTATAATTTGAAAAATCACATTTAGTATTCTCGAGGTTTACTTCTATCTAACAAACAGATTATTCTGTTAGTCAATATTTATCGAATTTGTTGATATTAACAAAAAAACTGAATGAAAATTGATATTTACCTTCTATTGGTTTATTAATGACTTATTGCAGGTCAAACAATTCTTTTATGACTAAATTACCTTTATAACGGTGAAGATATACCTCTCACATGCATTAATGTGTGAAGATATGCAAAGGTAGTTTGGACATAAAAAGATTTGTTTGATTTACAATAAGTCAGTAATAAGTCAATCGATGGTAAATATCACCTTTAATTCATTTTTTTTTGTTAATATCAATAAATTCGGTGAATTTTAACTAATGGGCGGACATATTTGTTAGATAGAATAAAATTTTAGGGGTATTAAATATAATTTTTTAAACCACATAGGGTCTACCTATGGTTACATCATACCTCAGGAGATGAGAGTGTAATTATCCCTTTATTTTAGATTAATAATCAAGCCCTCTTGAGATGTTACCTTTGATTTTTTTTTCTAAGCAATATCATAATTTGCAAAAGAAAAATAAAAAAGGCGCAAGAAAAATATAAATTATTAGAGGAAACAATTGAAAAACATACTAAATATGTAATATTTATTTAGAAAGATACTTATTAAGATCGCATTTGGCTAAAACGAATCTGTCACAACAAGTGTGCAATGTTTGTTACGTGATTAATTACTCTTCTTAATTTAATTATTACTCTTATGTCAAATTAATATATTTGTCGTGTAATTTATTCAAATAGGTCAGACTCGATCTTGGATAGAGTTTCTTGTTTTATTTATAAGTAGATAGATTGAGTGATTGAATTATTTTTAGTGATTTATTAATGAGTATTTGAATTAGTAGAGCCCACCAGCCCCCCTCCCTTATTACTGATCCAAGTTTTTGTGACCAGTGAGTCAGTCTCACAACTCCTTTAAAATAATGCTCCAAACCAAAACCTCTCTGTCTAAGCTTTTATTGCTCCAAACCAACAAAATCAGACAATTCTGAAATATTATTACAACACAGTTTCAAACCACATTTCTCCTCATTTTCCCACCCTCTCAATCTCAATCATCCCACCAAATGGGCAAGAAAATGAAGTTCCCATTTCCGTTCAAACCCACCGAAACCACCACCACCTCCTCCGCCGCCTTGTCGTGGCCGTGGCCGACCTGCGTCAGCAACCCCAAAACGCTCTCTTTCCGGGCCGGCAGCACCGCTGACGACATCTACAGAACCATGAACTCAGCTTACCTCGACGACAAAACCCCAGATTTCGCAGCGGATTCATTCTTCAGCGTCTGCAGCTCTTTCCGTGAAGAAAGCTTCTCATTTCTATCAGAAAACGATGAAACTGCGGTGATTAGACGAGGGTTGAGATCAGATAGGCTCTTGTTCGAGCCCGGCGCGACGAGTAATTCCATACTGGAAGAAGCGAAACCACAGCTCGACCACCACCACTCTTCCTCGTACAAAGAAAACGTAGCAATCCTGGCAATAGAATCCAGAGACCCGTTTCATGATTTCCGGGTTTCAATGGAGGAAATGGTGGAAGCCCACGGGCTGAAAGACTGGGAATGCTTGGAGGAGCTGCTGCAATGGTACCTCAGAGTTAACGGAAGAAGCAACCATGGCTACATCGTCGGAGCTTTCGTGGATTTGCTGGTTCATATTTCTTTGGCTTCTGCTCCGGCCGATTCCGATGAATCTCCGAGCTCCGCCATTGATGAGAACTGCTCTTCTTCTTCAACTACTACGCAGTATTCTTTCACTTCGCCGCTTTCTTTTTCTTCTTCCACTCGTTCCTCCACCAGCCCGTGTCTGTCTTCGCTGGAAAACGAAGACGAGATCGTCGTTACTGAGAGAAATGGAGAATGCAGTTGTTCGTCGTTGTCTGCTTCACCGTCACCAGGGGTTTGATTTTGTTCCAAGAGAAGGAGAATAGCAGTAGATTAGGTTAAGAGATAACAGTTGATCTTCGTTTTGACCCCCCAATGACAAACCCTCGATCTCTTTTGTTGTGTTCTGTGTGAGTGTTTATCAGTCTGAAGAGATTACAAGAATGTAATATTTGGGTGTTTATTTCCATATATTGCTAAGTTTTATTTTATTTTTGTTATATTGTAAGGTAAAATGTAAAATGTTGGATTATGTCGGATTTGTTTCTCGATGATCGAATTAAATTTTTTATTTCAAATTTTATTATATTTTTTATTTTATTTAATATATATATATATATTTTTATATAAAATAAATATAGTAATTTTTATAAACGTAATGTATATATATAAAATGAAATAGAAGATACAACATAATAAAAATTTCAATCTCATGCACGATAACATCAAAAGAAAATGATAATTAGTTCATAAGTATATATTATTTAATTGTATACTTAATTTTGCAAGAAGGTCCATAAATGATTTTCTTGGTGCCGTTTGAAATTTTACTATAAATCAGTACTGCATTTCGTATTGCACTTCAAATATACATATTACGTGGAATAAAATGACATGTTTGGTATATACAAATATAATATACAAATGTTCTATGCCAAAAACATTGAAAAGGGTAACTTTTCATTTTTAGCTCTTGTTTTCCTATGATTTGACAAAAAAATCTCACTTAAATTAGCTCTGGTCGAATCAAGTTAATGACACAACAAGTATAATACACTTATCATGTAATTGATCACTATTCTTGAACTGTGTACCAATCAAATGACCAGTATATCATATTTGCCGTGCAATTAGTTCAGGTCTGACCAAACCCTGTATAGATTATTTAGACACCACGAACTTGTTCTTTACTCAAAAAATTCGTGTAATATCATGCTTACGTTTTTTATTTCTAATATTACGTACGTGTACAAGACTTATGTAGAATAAGTGAACCACTAATAAATTTAACAACATGAGATAAAATATCATACCATCATCTATATATATATATGATCTAACAGTTTATATGATAAGATGTAGCTTTCCTAAAAAAACATAGGCAAAAGCTTGTAAGAAGGGCTCTACATAAATTTCTGCAACAAGTTGATATCTCCACCTCGGTATTCAAATTTGGAGTAACAATCAGTTGACAGCAACAATACTAAGGATACAAAATTTTGGACCGGAGTGGTCCTTTTCTGCACCAATTTGTAACTTCTGCTGCACCTGCACCATCATCATATATATATATATATATATATGAACCACAAATTGATAATTTCTTTTTTTTTTTAATAAAAAAAAGTACTTTACATTTCCATATGCATGCAGCTATATTATTTGGAGCAAAAAATAAATAGGGTTAATTATATTTTTCATCCAAATTATGCCCGTTTCTACACTGGGCCATTTATTATTTTTTATTATCATCTTTTCCTCTCAATTTTGTGAAATTTGTATTTTGCCACATATGAATGTTTTTCGATTGATTTTTCTGTCAAAAAACGTCACATGCAGTGCACATGTGATGTTCAAGGGCAATAATATGCAATATTTTTTGCATTTGAATTGCATGCATGTGATGTTTTTCTAACAAAAAATGGATCGAAAAACAGTCATATATGATAAAGTATAAATTTCACAAAACTGAGATGGAAAGATGACACGGCAAAAAAAAGTCTAGATGCCAAAGTAAAAATGAATATAGTTCAAATGACAAAATGTAAGTTACCCAAATAAATATGGTTATAATCAAATAAACCTGCCACTTGGAAACAATGATATTCCAATATTCAACTGCAAATTAATATTGCAAGGATGTAATAAAGTGCAGTATGAAATGAAATAATATAGAGATAATTACACTCCTCTTTCCTAAGATTTGGTATAATTACACGTAAACTCTCTAATCTCGTCTTATGCTGTATATATGTATATAACAATTATTTCATTATAGATATATACACGTTGTGAATTTTATATATGCGGCTGACAGATATATAATATGAGATAGAAATATTAATTTGCAACAGAAAAATCTGAATTGATCCAAAAATATATATGTGGGTTGAGATGTTTTGTTTTGTCCGAGATAAAAACAGAAAAAAAGTTTTGTAGGACATATTTATGGGTAGGACATCTTATCGTTTCCAGGCCTCTCTGGCTAAAACGACGGGAGTCCTTTTCTGTCTGCTTAGCACCTCAGAATTGGAGAAAACAACAAAATGGGGGAAATTATTCTCAAGGGTTTGAGATGGCCGGGGGAGAATGTTGCTCGAGTTTTTGCATTATAATTTGTGGTCCTTTATTGCAATTTATATGTTGTAGTGACATTTTTAGTTTGAATTTGAGATGTTTGATTGGTACCAGACTACCCAGTGGCGAAGCCAGAACGTTAACTTAGTCATGTCAAAATTTAATTAATAATTTTGATTAATAAAAATATTAAATTCATAAAAAGAATTAAATTATTATATAATCATCATAAATTAAATAAATACAATGATATAAGTACAATTAATTCTTATAGCTATTATCCAAATGAGAGGCGGGTCAAAATTTACAAGTAAAAAATTTCGCGGTCTCTTAATAATAAATTTATTCATTATTTGAATATAAAAACTTATATTTACATAATCATAAATTTCAAAAAAAAAAAAATCATAATCAACTTTTTTTTATCTAAGCTTGTTTATTTGTCTGGAGAGGCTTGAATAAAAAGTTACCAAATAAAATAATAAACAACTAATTTAAAAATTCGAATACTGAACATTAAAAAATTAACATAAACAATAAATTTCTTCCGATCAATTTGTATATTCTTTTGGGCTCCAAAAAAATAATTAATCTAAAGAAACTAAAATTTATTTTATCTACTAAATTAAACAGAATTACAAAACTATCAAAGAAACAAATTGATCGAAAATCGAAATATATAAATTGAAAAGCAATAATAGATAACATAAAAACAAGAGGAATTTTGGAAAAAAATTATAACATGGTATTGAAAAAATCATGAGATAGCAATCTTTTCTTCTTGGCTAAGTGAAAATCTTATGGTTCTAACTAATTAAGAGAAACTAAAAATGGGGATATTGAAAAAAAATATTTTTAAACAAGTTAATTTGAATTTTTATTATTAATTTTTAATAAATTAGACAAGTTTAAACCTAAAACTTGATAGGCTAATAGCTCTACGCCGGAGCCAAGCCCTTTCGGCCGCTAGGGCTCGAGGGGGCTTGGCTCCGCCCCTGATTGGTACTATGAAAATTTGGGTCTTGCTTCTACGTGTTGGTTTAATTGGTAAGAAAAAATTACATTCAGTTAGATGATCGTGAGTTCGATTTCTTTTTTTATCCATATGATAATTACGTTAGTAGGTAATTTGTAAGTATCAAATAAAGTTTTAGGTACACTGGTTGAATATTTCACTTTTTAATACGTATCTTCACTCGTTATTATTGTAGAGGATTTTGCATATATAAGGTTTGACCATGTTTTGCTACTCATACGACAAATCGAATTGGAAGTTCTATTTCAAATTTTATTGCTTCTTCTATTCTGCTTAGTATATACACGTCATGTGTATAAAGATCATGTCATTTTGTTTATTTGGAGAAATATTTTATACATGTGATATGTGTATATTAAAAGGGATAGAAGATGCAACAAGATTCGTAATAGAAAATTAAATCCGACGACGAATGAGATTGCAATTGTCATGTAGTTAGTTACTTTCATTTAACTACATATCATCATATTCACCCAGAAGTGTAATTCGTTGGGTATGTACTTAAACCAATATACTAAAGGCACATAAAGAAGTATAATCGACCAAGTCGAGCCTAACAAATTAGAGATCGAGTTTCCTGAATTTCATATCTTCAACTTAGAGTTGTGTTTTGACCGAGTTTGGTCATAAAAGAATTTGTTTGACCTGTAATAAGTCAATAATAAGTCAAATGAGTGTAAATATATATTTTCATTCATTTTCTTTTTGTTGCTAATATCAGCATTTGGTGAATTTTGACTAATGGAGGGATCTACTTGTTACGAAAACAAACTTTGTATACTAGATGATATTTTCCAAACCACAAAAAATTTACGTATAATTACACCAAATTTTAGGAGCAAACAAATAAAATTATCCATGACTTATATGAATAAAATGAGACAACTCAAGCTTGGGTTCACCAATATTTGGGAAGCCCATAGCCCCTTAAAGCTTTATGGTCTACCACAAGACCCGAAAATAGAGCAGCAATTTCATGGTGACATCCTGCCATAAAATGCTCGTTCCTTGTGCTGTTTTCCCTACAACCAAAGCACACACTCACACACATAAACTAATCCAACAAAATTTTATTACATTGTATGTTCAAACTTCAAACAACTATATATATTACAAGCGTTTTTTTGTGGATATCCATATACATAGGAGGCAATAGGCATTAATATCAGAGCTTAAAGATTCTTGTCTGAGCAGCGAACCTTCTAAAGCTTGTTTCTCTTTTTTGAATATAAAATAACACTTGAAATATTGAAAAGATTAAAACTATTAAACAATGTCGTAGTGTAAAATTCAAGAACTTAGGTTTTGGACACATATATAATGAATAAAGAGAGAGGGAGAGTATAAAAGATTATTGGGTAAATTACATTGACCTTTGAGATTATGTCAAAATACACAAACATTCTTTACCTTTATTAGAATTGTAATATACCCCTTGAGGTTATAATTGTAATTACAACTACCACCCCTATTCAGAGCTAAAGTTTACACAAACACTCCCTGAAAAACATTACACTGACACCCCACAAGGGTAGTTATAATTTTGCAAAAAGTAGGGATGTTTGATTATTTTGAACTTCAAGGAGTATAGATGTAATTTACCCAATATTATTTCGATTGTGTGAATATAAAAAAAAAAAAAAAAAAAAAACTAGTGTATGAAGCGTTTTAATTAAATTTTTACTAAAATGTTTAATTGGAAAATAGAGTTTATCTTTTTTAAATAAAAGTGAAAAAAAGGTAACTGAAATTGTAGTGATTTGGGTTTTCCCATATTTTCATACGAGCTCAAATACATGCATATATATATATATATATATAATTAAAAATAATAATAAAATACATTGAGATTTAAATCTTGATATCAGACAAAACCAATCCCTATGGGATTGGGACTTCAATCTGCAGGTTGTAACTTGTCAATGCATTGAGGAAATCACTACTTTTCATTTGTGTAATTAACCTATGCGTCCTTTTGCTAATGAGTCATTAATGAGATTGTCATTTCCAACAAAATTATCATCTTTTTTCCTGAAAATGTTGACATAATTAAATATTGTAAAAGTTTGTAACCCTATGTCTAATTGTTATTATTATTATTTAATCAATGTCTGATTCGGGCAATTAATGCCACTGCAATAAGGGCCGAGGCACTAGTCAGGTCAGCGCTCTCCTCAATAAAATTATAATAATGCCTGAAAATAATCCCATAATCATGTGAACATTATTTTTCTAGTAACCACAGTTACCACCACGACGTTGGTTCGATGATTAAATTATTTATTTTTTATTTGAACATCGTAAGTTTGGATATTATTGGGGATGTGGAGCTTGTGATTAATGTATCATGGGTTGACAATAGATAGTTTATAGTGATTAATCTCATAATAATTGGGCTTAATTTCTATTTCCTAGTACGTTGATGGGATTCTGATGATCAAATTGGATAATATCATATAAGTAAAACGAATATTACATAGCATATATAGGGTTCTTTTAGTTTTTTTTGTTTTTGTTTTTTTTTTTTTGAGTTGGAAGCGATGAATTTTATTAATTGAAATAAAGCGATTACAATCAATTCTGTCAATATCAACAGACAGAGACAAATACAACATTCCTATCAACAATATCACATATACTAACACCGTGCTATTACAGCAACAAATAACCTACTATACAGTAGAAACAAATAAACCTACTATGCAGTAGAAACAAATCATCCCACACAGGGGATTCAACCCCATGACCTCAAGAATCATATAGGGTTCTTTTAGTTGAGGACTTGAAACTGTCACAATAAATTTAATTCGAGCTAATTTTAATTATAAAACTAGTTGTGTGTATCTAATTGTTAGATCCACAAGGAATGGTCTAATAGCTTATGTAAACTTTGATTCCTCTAAATGCATGAATTTGTAAGTGAAGAAATAATAAGACTCGTTCGGGGAAGACCCTAGTTATAGTCCTTAATACTTAAATTAAGAAAGTCATATATAGAGATGTATATGTTTATATAATTGCTCAGACCCTTTATAATAGCTAATATTTATATTCGGATCCAATTATTTTGGGTGTAATATGGGTAAAACTCAACGGGTATTCTACTGGTAGGGTCTAGATAAGGTATATAAGTAGCAACTACGGGTATGTGTTGGGTTTCAGCCTGGGTAGGATAATACGAATCTATTGACGAGCCTAGTCATACAACATAAATTCTATGTAGGGCATAGAAGACTAGTATTTATAGATTTTGGAGTTCTACAATTTCATATAAACCTCAGATCCAGAAATAATCAGCACTGATCATACCCGTGTTTGAATTGGTTGGGTGCAGGTCGGCATGACCCGAATAAAAGAATGCAAATTTGTACATTTACGACCTTCACGTGATACCCTGCATCAAAACTATTATATATATAATATATATGAGTACATGTTAATATAAACAAATTAAATGTTTGGAGCAGTTACATTATGATTTATAAATACTTCATTAGAGTTTCTTCGTCATGTCCACAAATTACCTTCATGATTTTTTATGTCAGATTTTAGAAAGGCCCAGACCTATAAATTTCTTCATGGGCTTGTTTTTCATTACATTTCAATAAATTATTGCTCAAACTTGATGGGCTTGTAAACATAAAAATTTGATTAATACGTTCTCTCTTTTATATATATATATATATATATATAAATATAAATATAAATATATAGAAACAATTAACTAAACCATGCAATATATCATATTGACGTTCCTACCAAATACATAAAAAGATCTCGTCACAAACAAAGCATATAAAAAAATAATAAATTACAAACTACTGTATAAGTCACACTTTAAGAAAAATTCACTATTTACTATAATTTTATTCGCTATGAACTAAGATCATGATATATAATTATTATTAATCATGGTTAAAAAAAATCATTGTAAAAATCTAGATTATCCACCATGAAAACTATTTTTGCCATGGTTATGTGTCATAGTAAATGTTTTTGCTATGTCTTTTAGCCATGACTAATGTTTTAGCTATACTCACAAAAACCACGGCCAACAACCGTTGCGTGGCCGTGGTGAAAAACTATTTATTATGGCTTTTTATTTTTAACTGTAGCAGTTAGCCATGATTAAATATTAATTTTTTTTAGTGTCAATATATAGCAATAGAAATGAAACTCGAACTCAAGAATTCTGCTAAGCAAAGAGGCTCGAAATTTCAATCTTTACTGTTGATCGAGGCAAATTTTTATTCATTATAGTTGTAATTTTTAAATTAAAAATTATTTATTAATGATTTATAATTTATTGTCAATATATTTATGAAATAATTATATTTACACCTCTTGATTTTTTGTTTGTAAACATAAATAACCCCTACCTTCCAGATAGTTACATAAACATCTACCAAAAACGTCGACATCATTTTATACATGCCACCTATGTTTTTTAGAAAATTACACATACACCCCTTAAAGATGTTATTATTGTTACACAAATTACTCCTATTTTTTTGTTGTCAAGATGATCTCTATAAGTATACAAAAGATATGAGTGATTTATGTAAATAAATTATAAATTAGAAAAAATAAATATAATTATCCTTTTATTTATTGATATATTAAGAAAAAGGCCTATGGAAATCCACAAAGTGCAAAGTCATGTAACTACTAAGGACATTGATGGTGAGAAATTTGGGAAATGAATAGCCTAAGCACGTTGTCTCGAGTTGTAACAAGGAAATGCAAAGACAAGAAAATAGAAAGTAGAAATTCTATTAATGATATGAAAGTGAATTACAAAATGAGATTCACACCCTATTTATAGTAAATTTCAGGGGGTGAAAATACAATATTATCCCTCAACTTCCCTCAATCCTACGGTCTAGATTAAACTGTCGAGGGCAGTTTCGTCATTCCACGTCCCCCACTTCCTTTGCAACTTCCCTCAAGTAATCGCTGCCAACTTCCCTCCAACTTTCTTCAATAACACTAATATAATAATCTTGAAATTTTGAGAGTATTTTCGTAATTTCCCTTGCTTTAATTTCCGGTTTTAGGTGGATTTTGACACCCCAATCTATCATGATTCTGAACACAATGATACAAGTTTGTTTGAGTCTATGTTGAGGAGGAGAGGAAAATGACCCAAGAATGCCAAAATTTATTTATTTTTGTGATGTGCCCAACTAATAATAGTGTCTGAAAAAGTTAGTGCACGTCTTTGTCTCTATGATTCCACTGTAATAATACTTTCACTAACTTTAATTCTGCATCACATGTACTTAGATTTCTGTCTCCAGATTTTCTTTTTGGCTGCCACAACAGAGTTTCCACATCATCATTGCTTGCATTCAATATCCTCAATTAGCATATGAAAACTATGTTTTATTCAGGATTAAATGTATTTCAGATCATGGAAAAATAGCATTTTTATTCTATAACTCAGATCCTTTTTATTTTTAATACCATTCATTACGGAATTAACAATTTTAGTCCCATAACTTACAAAAATTAGCATTTTTAGTTCCACCCCATTTTTTCGTTAATTTTTTAATGGAAGTTGAGTTTTTGCCATTAAGTTTTTGAAATTGAAGGTCAAATCGGCGTCATTTGTGCTTGGGATGATTTTTGGCGGAAAAATAACTACTATTGAAGCTAACATAAAAAAAATCAAGAAAATTAGGGCAAATAAACTGTTATGAACACAACTAATGAAATTGCCTTTTTGTCAAGTGCACTTACATTGCATTACTTGAATTTTTTGTGGGTCATCACTTGTTTAATATCTATATAATTCATACAAAATGATAAATTGCAACACAAATAAAATTAAAGAATGAAAGATTATTTTTTGTAAAAGAGGATAGAAATCACCTTTATTTGCCGTAATTTTCTTGATTTTTCTATATTAGCTTCAATAGTACTTATTTTCCCGCCAAAAATCATCCCAAGTACAAATGATGTCAATTTTACCTTCAATTTCAAAAATTTAACGGCAAAAACTCAACCTCCGTTAAACAATTAACGGAAAAACAGGGAGGGACTAAAAATGCTAATTTTTGTAAGTTATGGGACCAAAACTGCTAATCCCGTAACGGATGGTACCAAAAGTGAAAAGGGTCTAAGTTATGGGACCGAAAATGCTATTTCCCCTCTGATCATGTAATATAGGCTATTTTCTTGGTCTTATATCTTTTTAATTTTCATAATTTCAGTCTTTTTTTTAACTAGAGTTCATCATTCTCACAGAAAAAAATATATGTGCATTTCACGTGAATCTTAAATTTTCGGGCTACTATTTCTATTGGCTCACTTTTATCATCAATTTGTTCATTAACTTTCTAGATAGCATTTTGGTTGTGTATCTTTTTAATTTTTGCGATTTCAATCCTTTTTTTTCATCGGAATTTATCTTGCTCGCCTGTGGGTAAACTCCAGCGAGCAAAAGTCTTGAAATCATAAAAAATTAAAACGATGTAGGACTAAAATATTATTTTAAAAAATTAAATGACAAAAATGCAAAATGACCTAAGTTACGAATCAAAAATGCATCAATCCTTTTATTAATTAGAATTGAGGTCAAATACTTTGGTTGGTTAGGACTAACTGATGTATTTTTTTTTTGAGTGAATTTAATTATAATTATCAACATAAAATAATAATTTAAACAATACTATTATTAAAATAGACAAATATATGTACACTACTGGAAATTTGATTTGATTTTGAAAAAATATAAAAATAAAATTGAGAGTTGGTAAAATAAATAATCCATAGTACACACTAGTCCAAAAAAATATTTTAGAAAATTATATTAAGATCTATAAAATTATAATTTATAATCCAGAGGGGAATTCTGGTCCGTTCACCACAAAATTGGATAAGAACCTAAAGGAGGCTAACGGAATAGGATTGTTGTTAGTCGAATTTTAGAAGAGCTCATTGTAATTTACCCTATATTAAAACTTAAACCTTATTAATTTTAACCATTAGATCAAGATATAATTTGATGCAGCTTGCGACTTGATCGGTGCCCCGTTGCGTGAGGTATTGTCCGTTTTGGCTCTGTATGACCCTCACGGTTTTGTCCTGAAAAGGCGCCTCACTAGGGAGATGAGGCATTGGGACTTATAAGCCACTCAAGCTCCTCGTCTGCAACTGATGTGGGACACTTGCTACATCATCAGCCCCCCAGACGAGGGGCTTGGGACGAGCACATGGCCTCGTTCCCACAGACGATGCCAATGATGTGGAGTGATTCTTAGTGAAGGATTAATCCGGAAAAATTGCCTTCGACACAATTGCACCCCTAAGTTTTTAGAGAGAAAGTTTTTTTATAAGTTATCAAATCAGTAAATAGTAACTTAGGATTAAAAAATAATATATCTTGTATTTATAGTGATTTGGTTATTTTATAGTGAGATAGGATGCATATATTTTACCATGTGGTAGACGCAAAAAATTACTCTTATACCCTTGTAAGTAAATTATAATAACTATTATATATATCATAATCGAAATTTAAACCTAATCATAATCGAAATTTAAACCTAATTTTAAGCATATCAAGACATAATCGAAAAAATCTCGATCTAAATCCCTGACATCTGGTTAAGAACCATTGATGAACAAGATTGAATCAATGGGGTTTGTCTGTCCCCCTTGTAGGTTGATAATTTGGATGACTTTTTATAGTTGGATTGCTCTTTGACAAGAGCTGCAAGAACAAAAGGGCTGCAGCTTACTCTAAGCCTCACATTTTGATGCCCTAATTCAAAACATTTGATTTGAATTGGGGGAAGAAGAAAGTGATGGTGGTCCCAAATTTGGGCTCTCTTTTACAGTTTTGACCAATCCCTTTTTATTGTATTTGGATTATCAAGAATCTCTTATAATTATGTCTAATATTTAGCCAACAAGATAAGATCTCTTCAAAGTCTAATTTCCCAAAAATGTAAGGTGATTAGAACTATCATTTCAATAAAGTAGCCCTTTTGTCTTTTCATCCACAATATAGTTTTGCAAAGTTCTCTTTTTTTTGTTTTTTTCTCTCTCTTTTATAGATATAATTTATTTCATCATTTGTTATATTTAGATATTAAATACTGATTGAATACATTAATAATTTTGAATTAGAATATACATCTAGAGAATTTATTAGGAAAAAATGTAATCACTAGTAAAAATATTACTAGTGCAAACGATATTATTGGCTATGGACTAAAGCCGTGATAAATAGCTATTATTAGTCACAGTTAAACAAAAACCGATGCAAATACTTAACTTATCCACCATGAAAATGATATTTGTCATGACAAATGTTTTTGCAATGGCTTTTAGCCATGACAAATGCATTAGCCATGCTCGTAAAAACCATTATCAAGAACCGTTGCATGACTGTGGTTATTGACTTTGTACTACGGCTATTTAGTATTAACCATGACAATTAACCATGATTAATGTTATATTTCTTCTAGTGAATTTTAGTCCTGTAACGTAAGGGGATGACATTTTTGGTCCTGCACGAATTAATTTTCACAATCTAGTCCTATAACTTTAAAGTATTGGCAATTTTAGTCATGTTTCGGCCAATTTGACTGAAAGTTGCATGTGACTTGCAAATGACCGAATTAAATTACAATTTTAGTCTAACTCTAGCTCCTTGTTCTAGTTGTAGCATCTAGCTCAAAACTCCTAGCTTATAGTTCAGATGGGATAAAAGCAGTAGACCACCTTACTCTATTCTTTCTTTCAATCAGAATAGCACTGGTCGGACTGAATTTTGACTAGTAGACAAGCTTATAGACGGTCTTCAGCCGCCAACTCATTTTCTCCTTAAGATATTAGCTTCGAACTTCTTCTTCAAACAAGCGCTCGCCTCCTCTTATGGAATCATTTAGTTCCCACTTGTCTAATAAAACTTGATTTAAGATAGGCCCTAAGGTTACCTACCTTAAAAAGGAAGTCACGTCTAATAAGCTTCACGTGGTTTTCTATTTGCACAAGTTATCATAGAAACTTTGGAAGGCAGCTATAGAAATATTATACGAATTAGAGTGGTTTCTCCTAAATGAAAAAAGAAAACACTATAATTAACAAGCCGACCAAAGGGTAGTTCGCATTTTGAATTGCACGAATTGATTTACAGAACTAAATTGCAATTTAATTGGGTCATGTGCAAGTCACATATAATTTTCCGACCAAATTGGCTAGAAAATGACTAAAATTGTCAAAATTTTAAAGTCACAAAACTAAATTGTGAAAATCAATTCATATAAGAACAAAAATATTATTCCTAAGTTACAAGACAAAAATTGTAATTTTTCAATTTATTAAGATGCCCGTAATTGACTAAAAAATGTCATTATATGATAGGGGTCCGTGTTGTTTTTATCTAGAGCACTTCAACTTGACCTGTTTTATCTAGCCCGTGCTGCAAGCCGAGCAGGCTTAACGAATTCCTCAACATTGTCCGAAACTGTACATGATTAATTTCAATATGAACTATTTACTAACTTGTGTATTACTTACGATTCCTAGCTAGATCACTCTACTAACTCGATTATTGGAATCCTTTTACTGGGTCCAATTCCAACACATCTAACATTTGTGTTGATATCAGATATATAGTTTTGTAAGTCTTTCAATATTCCATCAAGAGCAGAATGAAACTTTTATTTCCTGTTAAGGGCACTAAAGAGGAAGTTAAGAGGGTTTCTTTGGTGGCAACAAAAGATGTCTCCCACTAACACAAACTCACATGGACATACTCTTTTCGTGTCTTCTTACCAAAACCTCTCTTGCATCATTTCAACCATCGTGTTTGACATGTCCCCTTCCACCATCTTCACAAAGGAATAAAAACGGAAACGGAATCTGATCCGGGTCGAGATACTCGATCTTTGAAGTTAGTACGAGATCCCTCCAATATCCTTAAGAGGTTTTAATCGAGCAGCTCGTCCCAGGCAATGCGGTCAACTTAGAAGAGGCAAACATGAGTCTAATTGGGGTTTTCTTCGGCGAAGACCTTCCGATGCTTAAGCCAGATGATATTCGAGATAGAAGAAATCGACCACGAGTAGTTGCGTTGTAATAAATGCACATACCTATAATAAATGAGAATATCATCTATTTATAGGGCCATATGTACGGATTTATCCAGCCCACATGGCAAGATCTTGGCGATTTCCCATCAACAGCATCGAAGGCGGCGACTGGTGGCTCCACATGTCCGAGTCGAGGGCACCCGACCCAGTTGGAAAAGTGCGTAGATCCTGATGGTTTTAGTGTAATTTCAACCTCTTTCAAGGGCATTTTCGGAACATAAAGGGTAACCCCCATCAGAACCCAATATTTCATGCTTCGAGTTATATAGATCCAAAGGAAATTTGTATTTTGCTACCCCAAGTTAATCTTTATGGAATTTTAGTCCTATTATTGTTTAACTCACCACATTATATCTCATGGCTTTAAAAAATTTACAATTTTAGTCCTACGTATTAATTCCATTAAATTTATTATGGAAACAACCTTAATCCTCTCCAGACTTAAGGGAGCTCGTGCTGTGCATGTGCTATTTCCATAAAAAACTAAATGGAGTTAAGACTTGTGTATGAAATTAGCAATTCTTTTTAGAGTTATGAATGCAATATGGTGAATTCAAAACGAATAAGATTAAAATCACAAAGAGACTAATTTATGAACGTAAAATGCAATTTTTCCCTGAATCCGAACATCAACATAATTGTTAGATCAAGACTTCATGCGCTGATCCTAAATTAACGGAAAAAATACAAGTAACCCTCCATGATATTGTAAATGAGTAAATTACTCCGACATGATTTTTTTTTTAACAGTTACCTCCCTGTCTAATGAGGTAAATTGTTTCATTTTAAAAAACATAAGAGATAAATTACTATTTTTTTTATATGAGAATAATTTATGCATTTACAATGTCACATGGTAAATTGCGTTGAACCCCTAAATTAACTACATGAAAAATCGTGTAATTGGTTTTCGTACTTTGATCAATTATTGACATATTACAAAATAATTAATAATTAGAATCACTTTTTGTTATTGTGAACAATTATATTCGCCAAAAGCAACTTAAAGCCAAATCTTTCCTTCTAAAGCCCAAACTGAATTAAATCGTTTGGAACTTGACCTAAACAAAACAAGAAACCCATTCCTAGACACAAAAAAATGCAATCATTGTCTGAATTGCAACAAAGAAACAACGACAATTACAAAAAGGGAAAACCCCACGATTGTTTTTGCACAAGCTGTAAAAGAAATAAAGAAGACTGAGCTGAACTTCCTCATACAAATTAATTAAGGACTTGGACTGTAACTTAGCATTAATTAATGTTTACTTACTCCATTTCAAGAAGACTTTGAATGTATTTATAGTCCCGGCGTTAACAGCTTATTTAGTGTTTTCGTTCTTTAATTTTTTATCGTAGTATTTTGATTTTATATAATTTTTTAATTTTTATGATTTCAATTTTTTTTTATAGGAGTTTACTCTTTTCGTCGAAACAATTCATGCACATTTCACATAACTTTTTAAAATTGGGGTTACTGTTCCTATTGACTTAGTTTTGTCAGTAGTTTTGTCCTTTAATTTTTTGAGGTAACATTTTGATCAAATAATTTTTTTTTTGTTCACAATTCGAATTGTGAGTTCACTCTTCTCATCGGTATGGAGGTAAACTCCAGAGAAAAAAAGATAAAAATTACAAAAAATTAAAAGATACATAACCAAAATGATACCTTTAAAAGTTAAAGGACGAAAACGCTAAATGATCTGCGTTACGGACCAAACATGCAAACAGATGGATACAAGTACTACAACTGTCCATTGAATGCCGGAAATTAAACCCTAATTTGCATGCATCTAACGAACTAAGAACAATCAAAGTATTGGAATAAAGATGCCAATTTTTGTATGTTTTTAACTTAGTTTTACATAACACACTGTAACAACTTTAGGTGAAAATGCGCTTTTATTCGGGAGCCGTCCGATTGAGCAGGAGAAATTGGGTCGTCTGATCGAGGGCTTTTCAGAATTGGGGGCATATTTTAAAATGCAAAAGCCAAACACCGTCGTTTCTAGGGAATTAGGGTTCGATGCAGAAGCAGAGAAATTGGGGGAAAAGAGACAGCAGCTGCAGGTCATTTATGGCTCTGACAAAAAGCCATGAGGCGAGCCCAGAGCTGAGGAGCTGAAACCAGTGTTCAGGTCAACTGGATGAGGCATGCCCGACCAAAGAGGACGAACCAATCGCGAGCTAGGAGCTTTTAATGTCAAGCTTTTTTGTCTGTTGGAATTTAAAATTCCCTTTTGCAATTTCATGTAATTCCAGACCATTTAAGATGTTTAGGGTTTCCTATTTTCAGAATCAATGAAGTATTATTACAGTCTGAAATCTTCTCATCTCCAGCTTTCTCTCTATTTCCCCATCCCCCTTCTTCCTTATCAACAAAATTCGTGACAAATTGGCCTCAGAGCCAGCCGATTCTTGGACCTAAACTATGTCTAATGGAACAAGAATGAAAGAGCTTAATGAAGCTCAGAAGAAAACTGAGTTAATACTGATGGATGAAAAAGCAAAAGGGCAGGCTGGTGAGGATGAGATCCACTCAAGGCTTGATCAAATGATGGAAGCTAACGAAGGGCTGCATTCTGCAGTGGCAGCTGTGCAACAACAACTGCAAAGTATTGTTGAACAACTGTAGCAATACAATAGGAACAAATCTATATTGGGAGAGGGATTGACAACATCTGTTGAGAAAGGATATCTTCCTCCCGTGTCACTACCCTTCAAACTGCCAGAAACGATAACACAAATCAAGAGCATTCCAAGCACCACAATGCTATCAACAGAATGGAGTTCCCTCACTTTGATGGAGATAATGCAAGGGTCTGGATCAGAAAATGTACGACATACTTTCAGATGATTCCTATACCTGAGGATCAAAGGGTTCCATTTGCTTCTATATATCTTGAAGGGAAGGCTGAGTTGTGGTACCATAGTTATGTAGAAAAAAAGGAAAACTTATCATAGGCTGAATTGGTGATAGCAGTCTTCGAAAGATTTGACAACTTAAATAGTGAAAGGGTGATGTTTGAGTTCAACAAATTACAACAAGAAACCACTATTGATATGTATCTGGAGAAGTTTGAAGAGTTGAAGGATCAGATGCTAATCTTTAACAAAAATGTGGATGAGGAGTTCTTTAGATTGAAGTTTGTGAGTGGTCTTAAAGAGGAGATCAAGGGAAATGTCATCTCACTTAGACCTGCTACATTTGGTGAAGCCATTACCTTAGCTAGACAGAAAGAACTCTGAGTGAATGCCATACTAAAAAAAAAAAAAAAAAAAACCAGCCTCACAGAAACAACCCTCCTAGATTTCCTTTCAAACCCCCAAACAGAAATCAAACCTCAAAACCAAATTTCAGACCGAGGGAGGATAATTTTCCCCCAAGAAGATATTTGATTGAGGCTGAAGTTAGAGCCAGAAAGGAAAAGAACCTGTACTATAGATGTGATGAACCTTATGCTCCTTGTCACAAATGCAAGGTCAGACTAATTTACATGCTAATGAGTGAGGAAGAGGCCAAGGCATATGAGGAGGATACAGGCCAGAATGAAGAAGCTGGAGGAAAAGAGGAGACAGATGATATCACTGTATCTGTACATGCTATGTGTGGAAATGTAAGTGGTAACACCTTGAGGGTCACTGGAATGGTGAATGACAAAGAGGTCCACATATTGATTGATAATGGGAGTACACATTGTTTCATCGATGAGAAAGTAGTAGAAGTACTGGACTGTAAACTGGAAAAAACAACTCCTATGATGGTTAAAGTGCCTGATGGCAGCAAAATAATAAGTAGACTCATATGCCACAACTTCTGTTAGGAGATACAAGGCCGAAGGTTCTGACATCCTGTGAGAGTGCTGAGGTTATGAGGGTGTGATTGGCTCAGTGCCAATAATCCAGTAGAACTGGATTTCCCTCAGCAGAAGGTAACAATTAACCGTTCAGGTGAGAAGGTGATCTTAAAAGCTATCTCCAGCAAGATTGATCACAAGGTTATTTCAACACACTCCTTAAGTACCATTTTGAGGAAGGGAGTTTATGGTGTTTGTGGACAGTTGTTTTCAGCTAATAAAGAAGGGAAAACTAAGGAGATTGATTCCAGAATAATGCCACTATTGCAGCAGTTCGAATTAATATTTCAGGAACCACATTCCTTACCCCCAGTCAGAGCTATTGAGCATAAGATAGAGCTCATACCTGATTCAATTCCCAGGAGGCAGCATCCTTACAGGTATACCTATGGACAGAAGACTGTGATTGAGAATATGGTCAAGGAAATGTTGAGCAATGGGATTATCAAAACCAGCCAGAGCTCCTTTGCATCCCCAGTACTATTGGTCAAGAAGAAGGATGGAGGCTGAAGGCTATGTGTGGATTACAGGTACCTTAACAAGCTCACTGTTAAGCACAATTTCCCTATACCTGTTATTGATGAATTGTTGGATGAGTTACATGGTGCCAAGTTCTTTTCAAAAATAGACCTGAGGTCTGGATACTTCCAGATCAGAATGAAAGAGC
>JACGWO010000032.1:0-64469 GCA_034509735.1 Sesamum alatum
ATGGGGATTAGGCATATGGGTGATTGGCTTTAAAGGTCAAGTGGGGGAGATTGTTAGAATAGGTGACCATGTAAGCCAATTTTGGCAGGAATATGTAACCTATGTCTAGACAATTTCAGGTGTTTGATAAATCATTAATGAATAAAGAAGTGAATTTCATTTGGCATCACTTTGTTTGTGTTCACTTATATTTGTTTTTCCATATCTGTTCACTACGCAAACAAAGCCCACGGACTGAGAATCAATTTCGGGGACTGGGACTACGCTTGGAGGTAGGTCCATGGAATCAGTCTTCCCGAATCAGTCCGGAAATCTCCAAGTCAAGGAATCCCGAAAATGGGTACCGGGATTCCATTTGAGACTTGCACTAAGCACCTGCTGTCGTGTTTCATCGACGGGTGACGAGGGTCGTCTAAGCAGTGTTAGTGGGTTAGCATGCTAGGACGCAGCTGACTGAGGTGACTCGCGGGAACCGTCTTACGGAGGACCTTGAGTATGGTCAGCAAGGTATGACGTGTATTCCCGGTTCCAACGGTACAGGCCAAGTCCTTTGACTTGAGGAATTGCTCAGTTTACCTGTACGTTAGGGCTGTATCTTAGATATGGTGAGAGATTGCTAGAATTCTCTTTGGTAGTCATAAGCCATGTCTAGTACAGTTCTGGAGTACAAAGTGACAGTAGTTTCCAAGAAAAGGATCTGTCTCCTGCCAATAGGTATTGACAGTTGAGTCTCATATATGCTCTGTGTCTTGTCCCTAAAATCTGTGGCCACAGTAACTGAACAGAAGGGAAGGATTCCCTTGCGGCGTTTAGTGAGGACAGACCGACACTTAGGTCCAAAATGGGTACCTGCATTATCCGTGCCCTAGACTCTAAGTGATGAGACCGAAGACAGAAGGACAAGTGTACTGTTAGAGCCTAAATGTTCATCCCTGAATATTTCACCTAGTCTCTAGTGCCATGGACCGTTGCTAGATGGCCACCCATGGTAACGGAAGGATTCTAGGAATCCGACCAAGTCTAGCTGAAAGGTGAACCTAAGAGTCACACACTATCCACACACATTTAGATATTTAATTAGGAATTAAATATTGGAGTGAAGGAATGATTAAATTGGATTTAATCGGGTCCTTTATTTTTCTTGGAGAAATAATTCCTTCTATTAGATATAAGGAATTAAATTGATAAATTAGATTTATCAAAGGGATTTATTTAATGGGCTTAAATAATATTTATATTTATTTTAGCCTCTTGGAAATATTTAAATAGGTTTTAAATATTCCATTAAATTAAATTAAATCAACGGTGAGATGAATGGGAGAGATGGATGGATAGGATTGTTTTGACTAGGTCAAAACACTACTTTGACTAGGACTTTGACTAGGTCAAAATCCTAGTCAAAATAGAGTTCTTGAAAGAGGAGTTTAAAGAGGATTAGACTCCTCTTCTATATAAACCCCTAGCATCCTACAAGTTGAATGATGAAAAAACTCCAACACACACACTACAACACACACACACGGATTCTTTCTCCCTCTCTCTCGTCCGATTCTCTCTCCCTCTCCAAGAAATATTTTCTTGGTTCTTTTTGTTCTTGGAACATTAAGAACTTGATGAATCAATACCATTAATCAATAATGTGTTATTGATTCATCCACTCCAAAAAACATAAACTTGTTCGTTGCTAGCACGACGTGCAAGATACGTGGGTGGATCGTGTGTCACGATTTAGAGGGTCTCAAAGACGAGATCTTGGTGCAAAACGGGGAACAACGCTTGTAGCCGTTGAAGACGAAAACGACAACGGGTAGGTCTCGTTTTAATTTTTCGTCCTCTCTTTAATTTCCAACCCTATGGCCTCCATGATTTATTTTGTGCTATTCGTTCATGAGATACACCGAACGCCCGGGAAATTTTAAAGGCACACCCTTTGAAACGTGTTTTAATTTAAAAGCATGTTTAAATTCCGTTTTAATTTTAATTATACCGCGCTTCCGCATTCGCGCTTTTCCCGGGACGATCCACAATTTCTTTCATCATCGTCATCCGACTGGAAGCTAGCGTCGTATAGCCTTCCAGTATCAACTCTCCACCGCCGTAGGTCAAGAACATGTCCTTAGTCCTTTTCAGGTACTTCAGGATAGTCTTGACTGCACTCTAGTGTGCCTCCCCGGCACACGACTGATATCAACTTGTTACGCTCAAAGCGAAAGCCACATTCAGGTCTAGTGCACTGAACGACATACTGTATGCTGCCTACAGCTGAAGCATAGGGGATGCCCAACATCCTTTTAAGCTCCTCATCAGTCTTAGGAGACTGCTTCATGGATAACTTAATTCCATGCCTCATAGGAAGGAATCCTCGTTTTGAGTTCTCCATCTTAAATCTCTTCAAGACTTTCTCAATGTACGAGGACTGGACCATCCCTAACATCCTTTTAGATCTATCCCCGTAGATCTTGATGCCAAGGATGTAGGATGCCTCGCCCATAT
The DNA here is from genome assembly GCA_034509735.1 of Sesamum alatum. NCBI lineage: Eukaryota > Viridiplantae > Streptophyta > Magnoliopsida > Lamiales > Pedaliaceae > Sesamum > Sesamum alatum. Next base: position 2,494 of record JACGWO010000032.1, read on the forward strand.
CCTTCATGGAGAATTGCGTTGACAACCATGCTTTAGTGGTACCCAACATCTTAGCATCATTCCTAATGAGCAAGATGTCATCCACGTAAAGCACCAGAAATGCAACTGAGCTCCCACTGATCTTCTTGTATACACAAGGATCGGACTCGTTCTTGATGAAATCATATTCCCGTATGACTTCATCAAAACGTATGTTCCAGCTTCGAGAAGCTTGTTTGAGGCCATAGATGGACCTTTGGAGACGGCAGACCTTCTGCTCTTCTCCTACAGTTGTGAAACCTTCCAGTTGATCCACATAGATCTCTTCTTCTACGAAACCGTTGAGGAAGGCCGTTTTCACGTCCATCTGCCATATTTCATAGTCATACCATGCTGCTATGGCAAGCAGTATCCGAATGGACTTGGCCATTGCAACGGGCGAGTAGGTTTCCTCAAAATCGACTCCGGGTCGTTGAGTGTAACCTTTCGCCACAAGCCTGGCTTTGAAGGTTGTAACCTCCCCGTCAGCTCCAAGCTTACGTTTGTAGACCCATTTACACCCTACGGGTTTAACCCCTTTGGGTGGATCTACTAGGGTCGAAACCTTGTTTGTACCCATCGAGTCCATCTCGAATTTCATGGCCTCCAGCCACTTGTCCGAATCAATGTCTGACATCGCTTCTCCGTACGTCTTCGGATCATTATCCAACTGACCGGTCAGGCCCAGAAATCCATACCTATCAGGTGGCATGGGATACTCTGGCGGACCTACGGAGGAAACAATAGCAGTGAGAACATCTGGCTCAGATGTGACTACCGCCTCTTGGGTGCCTCACTTGATTCCTCAAGGAGCACCTCATCGCGTCGACTATCCGATGGAAAACCTTTTTCCAAGAACACTGCGTTTCGCGAGACAAAAACCTTTTGCTCGGAGGGATCATAGAAATAATACCCCGCAGTTTCTTTCGAATAGCCGATGAACCTGCATAAACTAGACCTCGAGTCCAGTTTATCTCCCACTAATCTCTTGACATATGCGGGGCAACCCCACACTTTCAAGTATTTGTAGGAGGCAGGTCTGCCATGCCATATCTCATATGGCGTCTGGGATACCATCTTAGACGGTGCTAAGTTCAAAACTTTGGCCGCCGTCTCAAGGGCGTATCCCCAAAAGGAAGGGGGGAGTTCGGTAAAACTCATCATGGACCGGACCATGTCCAACAAGGTCCGATTCCTCCTTTCAGACACACCATTTAGCTGTGGTGTTCCAGGAGGGGTCCACTGAGAGAGAATCCCATTCTCTTTTAGATAATCAGTGAACTCACCACTCAAATACTCTCCACCTCGGTCCGACCGAAGAGCTTTGATCTTTCAACCGGCTTGGTTCCCTACTTCAAGTTTTTATTCCTTAAACCTTCCAAAGGCTTCAGACTTGTACCTTATCAGGTAAACATAACCATACGGTGAGTGATCATCGGTAAAGGTTATGAAGTTTGAGTACCCACCTCTAGCCTGAGTATTTAGTGGACCACTGGCTAGCGTACTTTGTCCAACAAAGGGTTTCTTGGTCATCTTTCCCTTTAGACAGGATTCGCAGGTCGGTGGGTTGTCCAAATCGTCTATTTCTAGACTCTTTGAGTCCACCAACCTTCTTATCCTATCTTTAGAGATATGACCTAACCTCGCATTGAAGGACAAGCGGATCCGCCCGGGAGCGCGAGCGGAAGCGAGAAAGCGAGAAAACGTGCACAAATTTAAATATGCGAATCCCAAGGGGTGTACCCTTGGGTGCTCAACCGGGCGTTCGATGTAGGATGTGTAAATATTAAAACATATATTTAAACACATAGGGCATAGATATATAAATGGAATCAATCAAAGCGTAATAAACCGTTACCTTTGATTGTTTAGCGTATGCTCCCGGCTACTAGCGTTGTTCCTTCTCCGGAATGCTCACGAAATCCAAACGTATGGATTCTCCAAAGGTGATCCACACCACACCGGAAGAAACACACGTTCTTCTTGCTAGAAAAGAACGGGTTTAGGAAGGAATCGGTTTAAGAGAAGAACACTATGAATTAGTGTTCTCTTAAACTTACATCGTTCTTCTTCTTGATTCAAAATCAAGTGAAGAACACAAGTGTAAGAGAGGGAGGGAGCACGAAAATTGAAGGAGAGGAGAGGATTTTTGTCTTCTCTTTTTCCTAGAAAAAGATGAATAATGAATCACTTATGCTAGGTGTTGTATATTCTAATATATATACATAATTAATGTGATTATTGGAATGTGTCTAGGTTCATCCAAGGATGTCTAGATTCATTCCAATCAATCACCATCAATTCTTCAATCAAGCCTACCAAAATTTATGGTATGATCAAATCATACCAAAAGGGAAGAGCTTGATTGGAGTTGATTTGTCTCTTTCCAAAAGAGACAAGTCAACATACCACCGAGCATGCAACATGGCTGATTTTGCTTCCTCCAAGGGAGCATGTTGGCTATGTTTAATTAAGGGAAGAAGTCCAACTTCTTCCTATTCCAAATTAGGAATTATTTCTCCTCTCGGGTATAATTTAATGGACCGGGTTTTTATCGTAATCCAATTACGACGAACCCAATATTAAATCCAATTTAATGTCCACTTAAATTATTCCTGTTGATCTTTTAATCCAATTAAAAGATCCAACGTCTCAACATCTCAACTTTCCATATTTAATCGAAAATCCAATTTACCGATTAAATGAAAGCCCGATACAATATCGGCCCATCCATCCAATGGACTTTCCCTTAAGTAATCCAATTACTTATTTTATCCTTCGAGATTGACTCCAAGTCGATCTCTCAACCTCCTCGGTGATTTGTGTGTGACCCTTTAGGTTCACCCTCAGCTAGACTTGGGCCCGTGTCCCACAAGGGCCCGTTACCGTGGGTGGCCGTCTAACAACGGTCCATGGCACTAGAGACTAGGTGAATTGGCCTGAACATTTAGGCGTCGATTCCGTACGGGTACGATCCTTCTGTCTACCGTCTCCCGGCCTTAGTCTAGGGTATGGAATTGGGCGTCGGTTCCCATCCTTGACTAGGCATCTATGCTTAATACTCGAGACCACGTATGCTTCATTATGTCGACACAGGAAACCATTCCCTGTTCAACCAACCACTGTGGCCACAGCTTCAAACAGCATGAACGTGTCTCCGAGTGCATAGGAGATACCTCTGTCACATACTGACAGGGGACGGATCCTCTTCTTGGAATCCACCGTCCTCGCTACACATTCTGACTGCACTAGACAAGGCTTATAATGATCATCTTACAGAATGATCACCTCTCGCCAGATCAAAGATACAGCCGTCCTGGGCACGCGACTGCCATGATCCCTCAAGTCTGAGGATTACTCCCTTACTATCGGAACCGGGGAAAACCAATCATACCGACCAAGCCTCCAAGGCTTCCATATGATGATCCCCGCGAGTCAGTCCAGTCGGCTCGACCCCAGTCGACCAGCCCATCAAGATCGTGTAGGCGTCCCACGCCTGTCGCCGATGAAACACGGCACTCATCCAATGAACACGACTCTTGACGCAAGTCTCAATAGGACTCTCGATGCCCTGTCTCGAGGTCCTTGACGTGGAACGTTTCAGACCCAACTCTTAATCAGTTGGTTTCAGGACCACCATCCAATGCGTGGCCCAACTGCACGAGTTGTTATCCATGGTCTGTGGGCTTTGTTGCGATATGAGTTAAACACCATTTTAACAAATGTAAGATGAGCGCAACAAAGAAGGTACCATTGGTGACGAACACTCATCTTATTCATCACATAATAATATTACATTCACATCAAGTTGTCGGATAGGTTTACAAATTGCCAAACCCATTGGCTTTCTGGTCACCTATTCCAACAATCTCCCACTTGACCTAAAGCCAATCACCCATTGACCTCGAACCTCTTATTCAGATGGTGAGTATGGGCAACTTGCGACATGGGCTTAGCAAGTGGATCTGCTATGTTTTCTGCGGAGCTGACTCGGTCCAACCGAACGTCAGTCCTGCTATCCATCTCTCTAAGTAGATGGTAGCGTCTAAGAATATGCTTGGATCGTGATGAGATCTCGGTTCCCTTGCTAGCGCTAGCGCCCCGTTGTTATCATGAAAGATAATTATAGGTTTAGCAATGCTAGGTACTACATCCAACCCTTGGATGTAGCTCATCAACCAAACCACTCCTCAGCAGCTTCCAAAGCCGCTATGTATTCAAAACTCTATGGTGGAGTCCGTCGTGGTAGCCTATTTGGAACTCTTCCAAGTAAACGCGCCACCATTTAGTCTAAATACAAAACCATACTGAGACTTGGCATCATCGTCATTCGACTGGAAGCTAGCGTCGCTATAGCCTTCCAGTATCAACCCTCCACCGCCGTAGATCAAGAACATGTCCTTAGTCCTTTTCAGGTACTTTTGGATAGTCTTGACTGCACTCCAGTGATATCGGCTAGTTACGCTCAAAGCGAAAGCTACATCAGGTCTAGTGCACTGAAACAGCATACTGTATGCTGCCTACGGCTGAAGCATAGGGGATGTCCAACATCCTTTTAAGCTCCTCATCAGTCTTAGGAGACTGCTTCTTGGATATCTTAATTCCATGCCTCATAGGAAGGAATCCTCGTTTTGAGTTCTCCATCTTGAATCTCTTCAAGACTTTCTCAATGTACGAGGACTGGGCCATTCCTAACATCCTTCTAGATCTATCCCTGTAGATCTTGATGCCAAGGATATAGGATGCCTCGCCCATATCCTTCATGGAGAATTGCATTGACAGCCAAGCTTTAGTGGTACCCAACATCTTAGCGTCATTCCCAATGAGCAAGATGTCATCCACGTAAAAGCACCAGAAACGCAACTGAGCTCCCACTGATCTTCTTGTATACACAAGGATCGGACTCGTTCTTGATGAAATCATATCCCAGTATGACTTCATCAAAACGTATGTTCTAGCTTCGGGTTTAACCCCTTTTGGTGGATCTGCTAGGGTCCAAATCTTGTTTGTACCCATCGAGTCCATCTCGAATTTCATGGCCTCAAGCCACTTGTCCGAATCGATGTCCGACATCGCTTCTCCGTACGTCTTTGGATCATTATCCAACTGACCAGTCAGGCCCAGAAATCCATACCTATCAGGTGCATGGGACACTCTGGCCGACCTACGGAGGACTGGAACAATATCAGTGGGAACTTCAGGCTCATATGTCACTGCCGCCTCATGGGGTACCTCACTTGATTCCTCAAGGAATACCTCATCGCGTCGACTATCCGATGGAAAACCTTTTTCCAAGAACACTGCGTTTCGCGAGACAAAAAAACTTTTGCTCGGAGGGATCATAGAAATAATACCCTGCAGTTTCTTTCGGATAGCCGATGAAGCTGCATAAACTACACCTCGAGTCCAGTTTATCTCCCACTAATCTCTTGACATATGCGGGGCCAACCCCACACTTTCAAGTATTTGTAGGAGGCAGGCTTGCCATGCCATATCTCATATGGCGTCTGGGATACCTTTTTAGATGGCGCCAAGTTCAAAACTTTGGCCGCCGTCTCAAGAGCGTATCCCCAGAAGGAAAGGGGTAGTTCGGTAAAACTCATCATGGATCGGACCATGTCCAACAAGGTCCGATTCCTCCTTTCAGACACACCATTAAGCTGCGGTGTTCCAGGAGGGGTCCACTGAGAGAGAATCCCATTCTCTTTTAGATAATCAGTAAACTCACCACTCAAATACTCTCCACCTCGGTCCGACCGAAGGGCTTTGATCTTTCGACCGGTTTGGTTCTCTACTTCAAGTCTGTATTCCTTAAACCTTCCAAAGGCTTCAGACTTGTACCTCATCAGGTAAACATAACCATACCGTGAGTGATCATCGGTAAAGGTTATGAAGTACGAGTACCCACCTCTAGCCTGAGTATTTAGTGAACCACAGACATCTGTATGGATCAAATCCAACAGACCACTGGCTAGCGTACTTTGTCCAACAAAGGGTTTCTTGGTCATCTTTCCCTTTAGACAGGATTCGCAGGTCGGTAGGTTGTCCAAATCGTCTATTTCTAGACTCTTTGAGTCCACCAACCTTCTTATCCTATCTTTAGAAATATGACCTAACCTCGGATGCCATATCTGTGCGTTATTATGATCATCACGTTTTCGTTTGTGTTCTGCAGTCATAATCCAATTAGACTGTTGAAGTATGTACAGACCATTGACCAATGTACCAAGCAAATGAGAAATACCATCTTTGATAATGAAAAAATCGTTTTTATTGATGGTAAATTCATATCCCTCCTTATCAAGGACCGGGATGGAAACAATGTTTTTAATCATGCTAGGTACATAGAAACAGTCGTTCACAACAATCATAACATGACTACTAATGGCTAACTCTAGTGATCCTACGGCCTCCGCAGCAACGGCCTTGCCATCGCCTAGCCTCAGGATCATCTCATCCTTGGTTAGCCTTCTACTTCTTTGCAGTGCCTGCAGATCACTGCAGATGTGAGCACCACACCCGGTATCCCATACCCATGAAGCAGAATTAGTAATCATATTAACTTCAACCACAAACATACCTGGGTTGGAGAGGAGTTGTGGGCACTCCCTCTTCCAATGCCCTTTCCCTTGGCAATGCATGTAGACATCATTTGCCTTGGACCGCTGAGAACCACGGGCCTTCCCTTTCCCTTTGCTCGGTCCAACCGGAGCAACAGGGACGCCCGGAGCGTGAGCAGGGGCCACAACCGTCTTCCTTTTGCCCTTCTTCCTCTTCCAGCGTCTGGCCCTCTTGCCATTCGCCTTGGAGGTCGAAGTCTCTCCTATCAATACCACCGGCGCCGACTTGTGGGTCGTTGCCTCGTATTGGATCAGCATGTTGATCAACTCATGAATAGACTTCTCAAGTCCGTTCATGTTGTAGTTTACAACAAACGGGTCATAGGATGGAGGAAGCGACTGGCGGATCACGTCATTGTACGTGTCTTTGTTAAGCCCAGCTTTAAGGTCCTCGAGTTTCTCCACTAGGGAGAGCATCTTGACCCCATGACTTTGTACAGACGCTCTTTCAGCAAGCTTGGTGCCAAAGAATGCTTTTGTGGCGGCATATCTAATATGCCTATCCGGAACCGCATAAACCTCGTTCACGCGGAGCATTATGGCGGAGACGTTGTCCAGCCTCTCGTACTGCTTTTGGATGTCGTTAGACATCAAAGCCAGTATGATACTGCGTACTTTCCGGTTGTCCTCATGCCATTTCTCGAACGTCAAACGTTCTTCCGGCGTGGACCCCTCCGGTAAGTTTCTCGGTGGCGGCTCGTCCAAGACGCAGCCTTGCTTCTCGAAACCGAGGACAATCCTCAGGTTTCCCAACCAGTCCGAGTAGTTCGTTCCGTTGAATTTGTTAGTCTCAAGAATCATGGTTAACGGGTTCTTAGACATATCTACATTAATGAAAATGTAAAGCAGAAATTAGCAGATGATGGTAATATTATTGTTCAAGTTGAAGACTTGTGTCTTTTAGTCTTTAACCCTCCCACTATTTATACGAAAGTCCGCCACTCTCAAGCGGAGTTTCGGGAAACCATTTCCTAGTGGGCTTGGATCCACAAGCGTAATCTCCATGCCCCGCTTTTACGATTCACATGAAGAAGACCTTGTGGGAGATATCCAATATCATTCTCATCCAATGAGATTCCCAAGATATTTTGCCTCACCTATTCGCATGGTTCCGAGGACTCCAAGCGAACCATGTTACTCAGTGTTAGGCCCGACCCATCAACCGAATCATACCTCAAACTGTCGCCCCCCACGACTCGTGAGACAGGGAAACAGCGAGCGCAGTCTTTTTGTTCACAACAATAGTGCAGCTTTCCCTAGTCCAAGTGTGCCACGACTCGTGAGACCACACTTGGGTAGTGGTAGCTTCCTCACCACATTGCTGTGGATGGAAGGCTCGGACAGACCAAAATACCATTTTGATCCAAGTCCGCTCTGGGCCTAATATTTAATTTGGTCCAACCAAATGAGAGTTTATGTATGACCGAGACCTCATCACATTATTGTGTTTTAGCATGCATAAATATCCAATATTTAAAGCGATAAATAAATACGCCGCATGCAGAAAACATAGCATACCCCTGTTAGGATGATCACAAGCCCAACCTATCGACCCACTGAGCCCGCAGTGAGTCTATGGTCTGTCTAGGGTGGTCCTAAATTATTACAATAGTAATATACCCAGTGTCATTCCAATGGGCCTTGTAGTGCTCTTGTTTCACGCCTTGATGCTCCTCCTTAGGGTCTCCGACTCCAAATGCTTGTTAAAATTGAAACCTCACCAATCCTATCTATTCTCATTACAACTGAAAGTAATACATCGGTAATAAATAAAACAAGCCTTAACATCATGAGGCTGAAAATACGGGAGATGATAGTCCCAAAAACAAGAGGCACGCAGGCCCCACCCAACAGAAAATAAATAAACATTCATTCATCCATACACAAGGTCTAGGGCTTTGTGATCATCCCATGTTGATTCCATCAACTCACATAACATAATTATTCCAAATAATCATGCATAAATAACCAATGGATATTCCAAATACCCAAGTGATGTCCAACATCACAAAAGCATAAATATACAAATAATATTCAAAATTCAAATTTGAAATTTAATGGACATTTTAAACAATGCATCCAATGCATGTATTAATCCCAAATTAATTAAGCAAATTTAATTCAAGGAATAATCCAATTATCCCAAAATCAAAAATGCAAAATTAACATATTTTTAGAATATTGTGCAGAAAATACAGAAAATTGAATTTTCCGGAAAAAGTCGAAAAAACGGCACAAAACGGCCCAGCCGTTGTGCTGGCCGGCCACCCGCGCGCACAGGGCAGTGCGCGCGCGCTGTGCCGTGCGCATGGCAAGCGCGCAGGCGTCCGCCTGCTCGCGGCCACTGCCGGGCCGACCAAATTTTTTTTTTTTTTTTGTTTTTCAAAACTGTTTCAGCACAATAAAATTAATATTATTCTGAAAATAAGCATGCAATTTTAGATCCAATCTAACAAAATTAAGCATGCCAAAACTCCATTAAATCCAAACAATTGAATCATCATATTATTCATATATTTATGTAATCTAACATGCCAATAAAGCCATTTAAAAGCAAGTAGATCATGCCAAACACATAGATCTATGCCCCTTACATCGAACCGGGCTCTGATACCACTTGAAGGACAAGCGGATCCGCTCGGGAGCGCGAGCGGAAGCGAGAAAGCGAGAAAACGTGCACAAATTTAAATCAAATTTAAATATGCGAATCCCAAGGGGTGTACCCTTGGGTGCTCAACCTGGCGTTCGATGTAGGATGTGTAAATATTAAAATATATATTTAAACACATAGGGCATAGATATATAAATGGAATCAATCAAAGCGTTATAAACCGTTACCTTTGATTGTTTAGCGTATGCTCCCGGCTACTAGCGTTGTTCCTTCTCCGGAATGCTCACGAAATCCAAACGTATGGATTCTCCAAAGGTGATCCACACCACACCGGAAGAAACACACGTTCTTCTTGCTAGAAAAGAACGGGTTTAGGAAGGAATCGGTTTAAGAGAAGAACACTATGAATTAGTGTTCTCTTAAACTTACTTTGTTCTTCTTCTTGATTCAAAATCAATTGAAGAACACAAGTGTAAGAGAGGGAGGGAGCACGAAAATTGAAGGAGAGGAGAGGATTTTTGTCTTCTCTTTTTCCTAGAAAAAGATGAATAATGAATCACTTATGCTAGGTGTTGTATATTCTAATATATATACATAATTAATGTGATTATTGGAATGTGTCTAGGTTCATCCAAGGATGTCTAGATTCATTCCAATCAATCACCATCAATTCTTCAATCAAGCCTACCAAAAATTTATGGTATGATCAAATCATACCAAAAGGGAAGACCTTGATTGGAGTTGATTTGTCTCTTTCCAAAAGAGACAAGTCAACATACCACCTAGCATGCAACATGGCTGATTTTGCTTCCTCCAAGGGAGCATGTCGGCTATGTTTAATTAAGGGAAGAAGTCCAACTTCTTCCTATTCCAAATTAGGAATTATTTCTCCTCTCGGGTATAATTTAACGGACTGGGTTTTATCGTAATCCAATTACGACGAACTCAATATTAAATCCAATTTAATGTCCACTTAAATTATTCCTGTTGATCTTTTAATCCAATTAAAAGATCCAACGTCTCAACATCTCAACTTTCCATATTTAATCAAAAATCCAATTTACCGATTAAATGAAAGCCCGATACAATATCGGCCCGTCCATCCAATGGACTTTCCCTTAAGTAATCCAATTACTTATTTTATCCTTCGAGATTGACTCCAAGTCGATCTCTCAACCTCCTCGGTGATTTGTGTGTGACCCTTTAGGTTCACCCTCAGCTAGACTTGGGCCCGTGTCCCACAAGGGCCCGTTGCCATGAGTGGCCGTCTAGCAACAGTCCATGGCACTAGAGACTAGGTGAATTGGCGTGAACATTTACGCGCCGATTCCGTACGGGTACGATCCTTCCGTCTACCGTCTCCCGGCCTTAGTCTAGGGTATGGAATTTGGCGTCGGTTCCCATCCTTGACTAGGCATATATGCTTAATACTCGAGACCACGTATGCTTCATTATGTCGACACAGGAAACCATTCCCTGTTCGACCAACCACTGTGGCCACAGTTTCAAACAGCATGAACGTGTCTCCGAGTGCATAGGATATACCTCTGTCACATACTGACAGGGGACGGATCCTCTTCTTGGAATCCACCGTCCTCGCTACCCATTCTGACTGCACTGGACAAGGCTTATAATGATCATCTTACAGAATGATCACCTCTCGCCAGATCCAAGATACAGTCGTCCTGTGCACGCAACTGCCATGATCCCTCAAGTCTGAGGATTACTCCCGTACTATCGGAACCGGGGAAAACCAATCATACCGACCAAGCCTCCAAGGCTTCCATATGATGATCCCCGCGAGTCAGTCCAGTCGGCTCGACCCCAGTCGACCAACCCATCAAGATCGTGTAGGCGTCCCACGCCTGTCGCCGATGAAACACGGCACTCATCCAATGAACACGACTCTTGACGCAAGTCTCAATAGGACTCTCGATGCCCTGTCTCGAGGTCCTCGACTTGGAACGTTTCAGACCCAACTCTTAATCAGTTGGTTTCATGACCACCATCCAATGCGTGGCCCAACTGCACGAGTTGTTATCCATGGTCTGTGGGCTTTGTTGCGATATGAGTTAAAACACCATTTTAACAAATGTAAGATGAGCGTAACAAAGAAGGTACCATTGGTGACGAACACTCATCTTATTCATCACATAATAATATTACATTCACATCAAGTTGTCGGATAGGTTACAAATTGCCAAACCCATTGGCTTTCTGGTCACCTATTCCAACACTCATGCCATATCTGTGCGTTATTATGATCATCATGTTTTCGTTTGTATTCTGCATTCATCATCCAATTAGACTGTTGAAGTATGTACAGACCGTTGACCAATGTACCAAGCAAATGAGAAATACCATCTTTGATAATGAAAAAAACTGTTTTTATTGATGGTAAATTGACATCCCTCTTTATCAAGGACCGGGATGGAAACAATGTTTTTAATCATGCTAGGTACATAGAAACAGTCGTTGACTACAATCCTAACATGACTACTAATGGCTAACTCTAGTGACCCTATGGCTTCCGCAGCAACGGCCTTGCCATCGCCTAGCCTCAAGATCATCTCATCCTTGGTTAGCCTTCTGCTTCTTTGCAGTGCCTGCAAATCATTGCAGATGTGAGCACCACACCTTGTATCCAATACCCATGAAACAGAATTAGTAATCATATTTACTTCAACCATAAACATACCTGGGTCGGAGAGGAGTTGTGGGCACTCCCTCTTCCAATGCCCTTTCCCTTGGCAATGCATGCAGACATCATTTGCCTTGGACCGCTGAGAACCACGAGCCTTCCCTTTCCCTTTGCTCGGTCCAACCGGAGCAACAGGGACGCCTGGAGTGTGAGCAGGGGCTACAACCGTCTTCCCTTTGCCCTTCTTCCTCTTCCAGCGTCCGGCCCTCTTGCCATTCGCCTTGGAGGTCGAAGCCTCTCCTATCAATACCGCCGACACCGACTTGTGGGTCGTTGCCTCGTATTGGACCAGCATGTTGATCAACTCATGAATAGACTTCTCAAGTCCGTTCATGTTGTAGTTTACAACAAACGGGTCATAGGATAAGGAAGCGACTAGAGGATCACGTCAATGTACGTTTCATTGTTAAGCCCAGCTTTAAGGTCCTCGAGTTTCTCCACTAGGGAGAGCATCTTGACCCCATGACTCTGTACACACGCTCCTTCAGCGAGCTTGGTGCCAAAGAATGCTTTTGTGGCGGCATATCTAATATGCCTATCCGGAACTGCATAAACCTCGTTCATGCGGAGCATTATGGCGGAGACGTTGTCCAGCCTCTCATACTGCTTCTGGATGTCGTTAGACATCCAAGCCAGTATGATACTGCGTACTTTCCGGTTGTCCTCATGCCATTTCTCGGACGTCAAACGTTCTTCAGGCGTGGACCCCTCCGGTAAGTCGCTCGGTGGCGGCTCGTCCAAGACGTAGCCTTGGTTCTCGAAACCGAGGACAATCCTCAGGTTTCTCAGCCAGTCCGAGTAGTTCGTTCCGTTGAATTTGTTAGTCTCAAGAATCATGGTTAACGGGTTCTTAGACAAATCTACATTAATGAAAATGTAAAGCAGAAATTAGCAGATGATGGTAATATTATTGTTCAAGTTGAAGACTTGGTCTTTTAGTCTTTAACCCTCCCACTATTTATACGAAAGTCCGCCACTCTCAAGCGGAGTTTCGGGAAACCATTTCCTAGTGGGCTTGGGATCCACAAGCGTAATCTCCATGCCCCGCTTTTACGATTCACATGAAGAAGACCTCGTGGCAGATATCCAATATCATTCTCATCCAATGAGATTCCCAAGATATTTTGCCTCACCTATTCGCATGGTTCCGAGGACTCCAAGCGAACCATGTTACTCAGCGTTAGGCCCGACCCATCAACCAAATCATGCCTCAAACTGTCGCCCCCACGACTCGTGAGACAGGGAAACAACGAGCGCAGTCTTTTTGTTCACAATAATAGTGCAGCTTTCCCCTAGTCCAAGTGTGCCACGACTCGTGAGACCACACTTGGGTAGTGGTAGCTTCCTCACCACATTGCTGTGGATGGAAGGCTCGGACAGACCAAAATACCATTTTGATCCAAGTCTGTTCTGGGCCTAATATTTAATTTAGTCCAACCAAATGAGAGTTTGTGTATGACCGAGACCTCATCACATTATTGTGTTTTAGCATGCATAAATATCCAATATTTAAAGCGATAAATAAATACGCCGCATGCAGAAAACATAGCATACCCCTGTTTAGGATGATCACAAGCCCAACCTATGCGACTCACTGAGCCCGCAGTGAGTCTATGGTCTGTCTAGGGTGGTCCTAAATTATTAGAATAATAATAAACCCATTGTCATTCCAATGGGCCTTGAAGTGTTTCTTGTTTCACGCCTTGATGCTCCTCCTTGGGGTCTCCGACTCCAATTGCTTGTTAAAATTGAAACCTCACCAATCCTATCTACTCTCATTACAACTGAAAGTAATACATCAGTAATAAAGAAAACAAGCCTTAACATCATGACGCTGAAAATACGGGAGATGTGAAAGAAATTGTGGATTGTCCCGGGAAAAGCGCGAATGCGGAAGCGCGGTATAATTAAAATTAAATATGGAATTTAAACATGCTTTTAAATTAAAACACGTTTCAAAGGGTGTGCCTTTGAAATTTCCCGGGCGTTCGGGTGTATCTCATGAACGAATAACACAAAATAAATCATGGAGGCCATAGGGTTGGAAATTAAAGAGAGGACGAAAAATTAAAACGAGACCTACCCGTTGTCGTTTTCGTCTTCAACGGCTACAAGCGTTGTTCCCCGTTTTGCACCAAGATCTCGTCTTTGAGACCCTCTAAATCGTGACACACGATCCACCCACGTATCTTGCACGTCGTGCTAGCAACGAACAAGTTTATATTTTTTGGAGTGGATGAATCAATAACACATTATTGATTAATGGTATTGATTCATCAAGTTCTTAATGTTCCAAGAACAAAAAGAACCAAGAAAATATTTCTTGGAGAGGGAGAGAGAATCCGTGTGTGTGTGTTGGAGTTTCATCATCCTTCAACTTGTAGGATGCTAGGGGTTTATATAGAAGAAGAGTCTAATCCTCTTTAAACTCCTCTTTCAAGAACTCTATTTTGACTAGGATTTTGACCTAGTCAAAGTCCTAGTCAAAGTAGTGTTTTGACCTAGTCAAAACAATCCTAGCCATCCATCTCTCCCATTCATCTCACCGTTGATTTAATTTAATTTAATGGAATATTTAAAACCTATTTAAATATTTCCAAGAGGCTAAAATAAATATAAATATCATTTAAGCCCATTAAATAAATCCCTTTGATAAATCTAATTTATCAATTTAATTCCTTATATCTAATAGAAGGAATTATTTTTCCAAGAAAAATAAAGGACCCGATTAAATCCAATTTAATCATTCCTTCACTCCAATATTTAATTCCTAATTAAATATCTAAATGTGTGTGGATAGTGTGTGACTCTTTAGGTTCACCTTTCAGCTAGACTTGGTCGGATTCCTCAAAACCTTTCGTTACCATGGGTGGCCATCTAGCAACGGTCCATGGCACTAGAGACTAGGTGAAATATTCAGGGATGAACATTTAGGCTCTAACAGTACACTTGTCTTTCTGTCCTCGGTCTCATCACTTAGAGTCTAGGGCACGGATAATGCAGGTACCCATTTTGGACCTAAGTGTCGGTCTGTCCTCACTAAACGCCGCAAGGGAATCCTTCCCTTCTGTTCAGTTACTGTGGCCACAGATTTTAGGGACAAGACACAGAGCATACATGAGACTCAACTGTCAATACCTATTGGCAGGAGACAGATCCTTTCTTGGAAACTACTGTCACTTTGTACACCAGAACTGTACTAGACATGGCTTATGACTACCAAAGAGAATTCTGGCAATCTCTCACCATATCTAAGATACAGCCCTAACGTACAGGTAAACTGAGCAATTCCTCAAGTCAAAGGACTTGGCCTGTACCGTTGGAACCGGGAATACACGTCATACCTTGCTGACCATACTCAAGGTCCTCCGTAAGACGGTTCCCGCGAGTCACCTCAGTCAGCTGCGTCCTAGCATGCTAACCCACTAACACTGCTTAGACGACCCTCGTCACCCGTCGATGAAACACGACAGCAGGTGCTTAGTGCAAGTCTCAAATGGAATCCCGGTACCCATTTTCGGGATTCCTTGACTTGGAGATTTCCGGACTGATTCGGGAAGACTGATTCCATGGACCTACCTCCAAGCGTAGTCCCAGTCCCCGAAATTGATTCTCAGTCCGTGGGCTTTGTTTGCGTAGTGAACAGATATGGAAAACAAATATAAGTGAACACAAACAAAGTGATGCCAAATGAAATTCACTTCTTTATTCATTAATGATTTATCAAACACCTGAAATTGTCTAGACATAGGTTACATATTCCTGCCAAAATTGGCTTACATGGTCACCTATTCTAACAAGATGATAGTCCCAAAAACAAGAGGCACGCAGGCCCCACCCAACAGAAAATAAATGATCATACATTCATCCATACATAAGGTCTAGGGCTCTTGTGATCATCCCATGTTGATTCCATCAACTCACATAACATAATTATTCCAAATAATCATGCATAAATAACCAATGGATATTCCAAATACCCAAGTGATGTCCAACATCACAAAAGCATAAATATACAAATAATATGCAAAATTCAAATTTTAAATTTAATGGACATTTTAAACAATGCATCCAATGCATGTATTAATCCCAAATTAATTAAGCAAATTTAATTCAAGGAATAATCCAATTATTCCAAAATCAAATATACAAAATTAATATATTTTGAGAATATTGTGCAGAAAATACAGAAAAATCAAATTTTCCGGAAAAAGTCAAAAAACGGCACAAAACGGCCCACCCGCTGTGCTGGCCGGCCGACCGTGCGCACAGGGCAGCGCGCGCGCGCAGGCAGCAAGCCTGGGCGCCCTGTCACCTGCGCGCAGCCACTGCCGGCCCGATCAATGTTTTTTTTTTTTTTAAAAAAAATTGTTTCAGCACAATAACAGAAATATTATTCTGAAAATAAGCATGCAATTTTAGATCCAATCTAACAAAATTAAGCATGCCAAAAGTCCATTAAATCCAAACAATTGAATCATCATATTACTCATATATTTATATAATCTAACATGCCAATAAAGCCATTTAAAAGCAAGTAGATCATGCCAAACACATAGATCTATGCCCCTTACATCGAACCGGGCTCTGATACCACTTGAAGGACAAGCGGATCCGCCCGGGAGCGCGAGCGGAAGCAAGTGATAGAAATCGGTGGATCGTCCCGGGAATTGCGCGAATGCGGAAGCGCGATAAAAATAAATTTACAAAAATAAAAGGCATGCTTTTAGTTGAAAAGAACACGCTCAAGGGGTGTGCCCTTGAAGTTCCCGGACGTTCGGTGTATCTCATGATCATATAACAAATAAAGAAATAATGGAGGCCATAGAGTTGAAAAAATTAAAGAGGGACGAAAAGATAAAACGAGACCTACCCGTTGTCGTTTTCGTCTTCAACGGCTACTCGCGTTGTTCCCCATTTTGCACCGAGATCTCGTTCTTGAGACCCTCCAAATCGTGACACACGATCCACCCACGTATCTTGCACGTCGTGCTAGCAACGAACAAGTGTATAATTTTTGGAGTGGACGAATCAACAACACGTTATCAATTAACGGTATTGATTCGTCTAAGTTCTAATGTTCCAAGAACATAAAAAAACTAAGAAAAATATATTTTCTTGTTGGAGAAATAGAGAGGGGTGGACGAGATATAGGAGAGGGGAGAGTGTGTGTTGTGTGTGTTTTCAAGAATCATCATCATACAATTGTTGGAAGCTAGAGGTTTATATAGAGGAGGAGTTTAATCCTCTTTAAACTCCAACTCTAAGAACTTTAATTTGACTAGGATTTTGACCTAGTCAAAGTCCTAGTCAAACTAGTGTTTCACCTAGTCAAACGAATCCTAGCCTTCCATCTCCCCTTTCCATCTCAACCGTCCAAAAGGCCAAAAGAATAAATATAATATAATAAATAAATTTTATTATTTATTCTAAGCCCATTAAATCAACCCTTTTAATAAATCCTATTTATTAATTTAATTCCCTTTATCAAATAGAAGGAATTAATTTCTCCAAGAAAATATAGGACCCGATTAAATCTAATTTAATCATTCCTTTACTCCAATATTTAATTCCAAATTAAATAATAAGTGTGTGTGGATAGTGTGTGACTCTTTAGGTTCACCATTCAGCTAGACTTGGTCGGATTCCTAGAATCCGCCCGTTACCATGGGTGGCCATCTAGCAACGGTCCATGGCACTAGAGACTAGGTGAAATATTCGGGGATGACCATTTAGGCTCTAACAGTACACTTGTCCTTCTGTCTTCGGTCTCATCACTTAGAGTCTAGGGCACGGAAAAAGCAGGTACCCATTTAGGACCTAAGTGTCGGTCTGTCCTTACTAAACGTCACAGGGGAAACCTTTCCCTTCTGTTCAGTTACTGTGGCCACAGATTTCAGGGACAAGACACAGAGCATACATGAGACTCAACTGTCAACACCTTTTGACAGGAGACAGATCCTTTCTTGGAAACCACTGTCACTTTGTACACCCGAGCTGCACTAGACATGGCTTATGACTACTCAAGAGTATTTTGGCAATCTCTCACCATATCTAAGATACAGACCTGATGCACAGGCAAACTCAGCAGTTCCTCAAGTCAAAGGACTTGGCTGTACCGTTGGAACCGGGAATACACGTCATACCTTGCTGACCATACTCAAGGTCCTCCGTAAGACGGTTCCCGCGAGTAACCTCAGTTAGCTGCTTCCTAGCA
The DNA here is from genome assembly GCA_034509735.1 of Sesamum alatum. Lineage (NCBI taxonomy): Eukaryota > Viridiplantae > Streptophyta > Magnoliopsida > Lamiales > Pedaliaceae > Sesamum > Sesamum alatum. The sequence continues at coordinate 20,661 of JACGWO010000032.1, forward strand.
CGCTGACCCACTAACAGATGCTTAGTGCAAGTCTTAAAGGGAATCCCGGTACCCATTTTCGGGATTCCTTGACTTGGAGATTTCCGGACTGATTCGGCGAGACTGATTTTATGGACCTACCTCCAAGCATAGTCCCAGTCCCCGAAATCGTTTCTTAGTCCGTGGGCTTTGTTTGCGTAGTGAACAGAAATGTAAATGCAGATAAGTGAACGTAAACAAAGTATTGCCATTTGAATTTTCACTTCTTTATTCATAAATGTTTTATCAAATACCAAAGAATTGTCTAGACATAGGTTACATATTCCTGCCAAAATTGGCTTACATGGTCACCTATTCTAACAATCTCCCACTTGACCTTTAAAGCCAATTGCCCATATGCTTAATCCCCATCTTCTCAAGATGTTGCGTATGAGCGCTCTGCGACATAGGCTTTGTCAGTGGGTCTGCTGTGTTGTCTGCCAAGTTGACTCGATCCATCCGGACGTCACCTCTTCCTACCATTTCTCTAAGAAGATGGTAGCGTCTAAGAATATGTTTGGAACGGTGATGAGATCTCGGTTCCTTTGCTTGCGCTATAGCGCCGTTGTTATCACAGAAGATGACAACGGGCTCGGCGATGCTAGGCACCACACCCAACTCTTGGATGTAGTTTCTCATCCAAACCGCTTCCTTAGCAGCTTCTGAAGCTGCTATGTATTCAGCCTCTGTGGTGGAGTCAGCAATGGTTGCTTGCTTGGAACTTTTCCAAGCTACTACTCCTCCATTGAGTTTGAATACGTACCCCGATTGAGACTTGGCATCATCGTCATCAGACTAGAAGCTAGCGTCGCTAAAGCCTTCCAGAATTAGTTCTCCATTGCCATAGACTAGGAACATTTCCTTAGTCCTCCTTAGGTACTTAAGGATGCCCTTAACAGCATTCCAATGTGCCTCTCCTGCGCAGGACTGATATCTGCTTGTCACGCTCAAAGCGTACGCAATGTCAGGCCTAGTGCAGTGGACCGCATATTGTATGCTACCTACGGCAGAAGCATAGGGGATGACCTTCATCCTTTCAAGTTCCTCATCAGTCTGTGGGTACTGTTTCTTGGATAATTTGATCCCATGCCTCATTGGAAGGAATCCTCGTTTTGAGTTGTCCATTCGATATCTCTTTAGGACTTTCTCCATATACGAGTTTTGGGTGAGTCCTAACATCCTTTTAGATCTGTCCCTGACGATCTGGATGCCTAAGATGTAGGAGGCTTCACCCAAGTCCTTCATGGAAAACTGGGTTGATAACCATGCTTTTGTGTTTCCTAACATTCTAACGTCATTACCAATGAGCAGAATGTCATCCACATAAAGCACTAGGAACACTATTGAGCTCCCACTGACCTTCTTGTATACACAAGGGTCGGATTCGTTTTTCATGAAGTCATAACCCCGTATTACTTCATCAAAGCGAATGTTCCAACTTCGGGAGGCTTGTTTGAGGCCATAGATGGACTTCTGGAGACGACAGACTTTCTGCTCTACTCCAGTGTAAGGGGTTCCTCGCTGGACCTGAAACCCTGCGGCTGATCCATATAGATCTCTTCTTCAACGAAACCGTTGAGGAAGGCCGTTTTCACGTCCATCTGCCATATCTCATAGTCATACCATGCTGCTATGGCGAGTAGAATCCGAATGGACTTAGCCATGGCTACTGGCGAGTAGGTATCCTCAAAATCGACCCCGGGTCGTTGAGTGTATCCCTTAGCTACAAGCCTAGCCTTAAAGGTTGTGACTTCTCCATCAACGCCAAGTTTGCGCTTGTAGACCCACTTACAACCGACTGGCTTAACACCTTTCGGTGGATCTACAAGACTCCAAACTTGGTTCTCGCTCATGGAGTCCATTTCGGCTTTCATGGCCTCAAGCCATTTCCCGGAGTCGATGTCAGACATCGCTTCTCCATAAGTCTTAGGATCGTTGTCCAAAAGATCGGTCGCACCTAGAAAACCATATCTCATTGGAGGTCTGGACTCTCTAGTGGACCTACGGAGAACGGGAACGTCAGTGGTGACTGTGGGCGCTGACTGTATCGGAGCCGGTGGTTCAGGAACCGGGCTGGCTGTTCCTGAGGCTGTCCTTCATGCCTAGCATGTTGGACTTCTCGAGGTTGGTCAGCCCTTCGGCTGTCTATCCTGAATCCTCTAAGTGAGGGTTCCGCGGCTTCCTCTGATGGCTGGATTCCATCACTTGATTCCTCAAGGATCAGCTCATCAGGTTGGATATCCTCTGGGAAGCCTTGCTCGAAGAATACTGCATTTCTTGAAACAAACACCTTTTGTTCCAAGGGGTCATAAAAGTAATAACCCACAGTTTCTTTAGGGTATCCAACGAACCTGCATAAGCTAGACCTAGATTCTAACTTATCTCCCACTAACCTCTTGACGTATGCGGGGCTACCCCACACTCTCAAGTAGTTGTAGGATGCAGGCTTGCCGTGCCATATCTCATATGACGTTTGGGTTAATGCACTAGTAGGCGCTAAATTCAATAATTTGGCCGCCGTCTCTAGTGCATAGCCCCAAAACGATAAGGGCAACTTGGTAAAACTCATCAGGGACCGAACCATGTCCAACAGGGTTCGATTCCTCCTTACAGAGACACCATTTAACTGCGGTGTTCCTGGAGGTGTCCATTCTGATATTATACCATGTTCTTTTAGATAATCTAGGAACTCCGTACTAAGGTATTCACCGCCTCAGTCCGACCGTAGGATTTTAATTTTGCAGTTGGTCTGGTTCTCCACTTCAAGTCTGAATTCTTTAAACCTCTCAAGAGCTTCAGACTTGTACCTCATCAGGTAAACATAACCATACCGTGAATGATCATCGGTGAAGGTTATGAAGTAGGAGAACCCACCTCGGGCCTGCGTCCTTAGTAGTCCACATACGTCTGTATGGACCAAGTCCAACAGACCTGTGGCAAGCCTGCTTTGTCCTACAAAGGGCTTCTTTGGTCATTTTCCCTCTTAGACAGGACTCACAAGTTGGTATATCGCTCAAGTCCCCAACCTCTAGGTTCTTTGAGTCTACCAACCTTTTCATCCTATCTTGGGATATGTGACCTAGCCTAGCGTGCCACAGACGTGCGTTCCCGTTATTATCTAATTTTCGTTTGTGTTGTGCATTGAGGACGAAATTCGTTTGTTGCAAGATATAGAGTTCGTTATGCAATGTACCAAGTAGATGAGCAATTCCACACCTCATCAAATAAAAGCAATTTTTATTGATTCTAAACTCATAACCACTATTGTCCAACAATGGAATGGAAATGATGTTTTTAATCATACTGGTACAAAATAAACTTGCTCTAAATCTATGCTAATACTATCACTAATCACTAGAGTGGCGGATCCTACTGCTTCTGCTGAGATGGCCTTGCCATTCCCAAGCTTCAGGATCATGTCCCCGCTACCCAGTTTTCTGCTTCTTTTCAACACCTGCAAGTTATTGCAAATGTGAGCTCCACAGCCGGTATCTAGTACCCAAGAGGCAGAACTAGTGACCATATTAACCTCAATCACATATATACCTTGGTTCGAGAAGAGTTTGGGGCACTCTCTCTTCCAATGCCCTTTCTCACGGCAGTTGATACATATGTCATATGCCTTCGACTGTTGCTTGGAGACAACCTTTCCCTTTCCTTTGCCTTTCCCCTCTTTGGCAATGGGAACACTCTTAGTGTTCGTAGCTGCTTTGACGGCCTTTCCCTTCCCTTTCTTCTTCTTCCAACGTCCGGCACCCTTGCCTTTCGTATTAGAAGTCGGAGCACCTCCAAACAATACCGAAGGCGTGGACTTCTTAGTCGCTGCCTCGTATTGCACCAACATATTGATCAACTCATGAATGCCCTTCTCAAGTGCGTTCATGTTGTAGTTGACGATAAATTGGTCAAAGGAGGGTGGGAGTGACTGAAGGATCACATCTATGTACGTTTCATTATCGAGACCTGCCTTTAGGTCCTCGAGCTTTTCCACCAGGGTAAGCATTTTAACCCCGTGCTCTTGTACAGAGGATCCTTCTGTCATTTTAGTTCCAAAGAACGCCTTGGTCGCGACATACCTAGTATGCCGGTCCGGGACTGCATAGCAATCCTTAAAGCGAGCCATAATGGAAGGGACATCGTCTAGCCTTTCATATTGCTTCTGAATCTCATTAGTCATCGAAGCAAGTATGATGCTACGGACCTTCCGGTTATCCTTATGCCAAGTCTCGAACGTCTCACGTTCTTCTGGCGTGGATCCTTCCGGTAAGGTCCTAGGGAGAGGCTCGTCCATGACGTAGCCTTGGTTCTCGTAATCTAGGACTATCGTGAGATTGCGCAACCAGTCGTTGTAGTTTGTCCCATTGAATTTGTTTGTCTCAAGAATGGTGGAAAGTGGGTTTGTTAGACATTTTAAAATCTACATTTTAAAAAACAGCGCGCGATCAGCAGAAAATAAAAGACGGTGGTTTGATAAAATAATTAAATGCATGGACTTTAGTCATTTAATCCTCCCACTATTTATACGAAAAACACGGTACTCTCAAACGTGGTTTTCGGGAAATCCTTTCCAAGTGGGGTTGGGATCCACAACGATTTTTCCCATACCCCGCTTTTACGATTCGCATGGAAAAGATCCTGTGGGAGGTATTCCATACCATTCTCGTTCCACGAGATTCCCAAGATTATTGCCTCACCCTTTCACATGATCCCGAGGACTCCAAGCGAATCATGTTAATTGGGCGTTAGACCCAACCCAATCGACCAAGCCACGGACCCACTGGTACCCCCACGACTCGTGAGACAGGTAGCAGCAGCCCGCTTTTCGTTCATGACATAATGCAGCTTCCTTTAAGTACAATAACGTGCCACGACTCGTGAGACCACGCTATTGACCTAAAGCAGCTTCCTCACTATGCCATGGATTAGAAGGCATGGACAAACTCCTAGAGTTCATGTCCACTTTGTCTAGGGTCTAATATTTTGACATTGGTCCAACAAATGTGAGAGTAAGTAATGACCGAGATCTCAAATAAATAAATATCTACACATACATCCATAATGCGTAAATAAACCATCCACAGCAGTTATACGATAAATAAACAACCCATTCATTCATCATCATAACCACATGCAAAATTAAAGCCTAGCACGCCCCTGTTGGATGATCACGAGCCCGAATCCTATGCGACCCACTGAGCCCGCAGTGGATCTATGGTCAATCTAGGGTTGGTCCTATACTATTACATTAATAGTAACCCAATCATCATTCTGATGGGCCTTGGTCTCTTTTTCTCTTTCTTCACTTCATGAAAAACTCCAACGGGGCCTCCCGTCTGGGCTCTCCATGTGGTCCTTCCTTCTTCTCCACCAATTACAAAAAATAGAAACCTCACTCCTAGTCTACTCTCATTACATATTAAAAATAGAAACCCCAGTGAAAACCCGGGGGGAGTACATAAGAAGGGAGGTAGAATGCCTTATTATTCCAAGGCAACTAGAAAGAGAGAAGGAGAAAGCAGTAAAAGAGGCACACAGGCCCAAAAAAAAATAAACCATACATCCGGTCTAGGGCTCGCGATCATCCATTTCCATCCAACACACATAATCACATGATCCAATCATATAATTACAAAATACCAACAACATATGATTTCCAATCATAAATATCCAAAATAATAAATGAATATGTGCACAACGTGTGAAAAATAAAACACAAATATTGGTAATATTATTTTTCTCGTTTTAGGAAAACCTTTCCTCATTATTTTAAGTAAAATAACCCCGGGATTCCAAATCCAATTTATTTTACTCCTAAAATAATGTCTTTAGAAAAATAGGCATAATTGAACCAAAAACGATTTTTCAGAATTAATTCAAAATTAAAACTGAAAATAATTAAAAAATAAAAGGAAAAAACACTGCTAGGGTTTTGAAACCGTAGCAGCAGCAGCAGCCGCCGCCGCCGGCAGCGGCCCACCAGCACGCGCACAGGGCTGCAGGCTCAGCCTTGCGCGCAGGCTCCCCAGCCTTGCGCGCGCGCTGGCCTGCTGGCTGCCGGCCGTGCCGTGCGCAGTGCGCGCGCGCGCAGACTCCTCCGTCTGCGTGCGCGCGCGCCTGGCAGCGTTGCCCAGAGCCCGTCCGCGCGCGGACTCGCAGGCGCGCAGCCTTGTGCACGCGCGCGCGCAGACACCCTGCCTGGAGGCGCTGCCTACGCGCAGCCTTCCTGGCTGCGCGCTGCCCCTGCGCGACCGGCTGCGTCGTTTCTCGTTTTTCGTTCAATTTTCCACCCCGTTTCCCAAGAAAAACAGAAAAAATACCAACATTCAGAAATTCACACGAATTAAAAGCAATAAAACAAACATGCTTAAAATCAAGAAAAATCAAGATTTAATAAAAACATGTCAATTTCATGTTTCATGCTTATAACGCACATAAAACCCTAGGCCTATAAAACACCGAACCGAGGCTCTGATACCACTAATAGAAATCGGTGGATCGTCCCGGGAATTGCGCGAATGCGGAAGCGCGATAAAAATAAATTTACAAAAATAAAAGGCATGCCTTTTAGTTGAAAAGAACACGCTCAAGGGGTGTGCCCTTGAGGTTCCCGGGCGTTCGGTGTATCTCATGATCATATAACAAATAAAGAAATCATGGAGGCTATAGAGTTGAAAAATTAAAGAGCGACGAAAAGATAAAATGAGACTTACCCGTTGTCGTTTTCGTCTTCAACGGCTACTCGCGTTGTTCCCCGTTTTGCACCGAGATATCGTTCTTGAGATCCTCCAAATCGTGACACACGATCCACTCACGTATCTTGCACGTCGTGCTAGCAACGAACAAGTGTATAATTTTTGGAGTGGACGAATCAACAACACGTTATCAATTAACGGTATTGATTCGTCTAAGTTCTAATGTTCCAAGAACATAAAAGAACTAAGAAAAATATATTTTTTGTTGGAGAAATAGAGAGGGTGGACGAAGGTAGGAGAGGGGAGAGTGTGTGTTTGTGTGTTTTCAAGAATCATCATCATACAATTGTTGGAAGCTAGAGGTTTATATAGAGGAGGAGTTTAATCCTCTTTAAACTCCAACTCTAAACTTTATTTGACTAGGATTTTGACCTAGTCAATCCTAGTCAAACTAGTGTTTGACCTAGTCAAACGAATCCGAGCCTTCCATCTCCCTTTCCATCTCAACCGTCCAAAAGGCCAAAAGAATAAATATAATATAATAAATAAATTTTATTATTTATTCTAAGCCCATTAAATCAACCCTTTTAATAAATCCTATTTATTAATTTAATTCCCTTTATCAAATAGAAGGAATTAATTTCTCCAAAAAAATATAGGACCCGATTAAATCTAATTTAATCATTCCTTTACTCCAATATTTAATTCCAAATTAAATACTAAGTGTTGTGTGGATAGTGTGTGACTCTTTAGGTTCACCATTCAGCTAGACTTGGTCGGATTCCTAGAATCCGCCCGTTACTATCTAGAGGTCCATTCCACTAGAGACTGGTGAAATATTCGGGGATGACCATTTAGGCTCTAACAGTACACTTGTCCTTCTGTCTTCGGTCTCATCACTTAGGGTCTAGGGCACGAAAATAGGTACCCATTTTGGACCTAAGTGTCGGTCTGTCCTTACTAAAACGCCGCAAGGGAAACCTTTCCCTTCTGTTCAGTTACTGTGGCCACAGATTTTCAGGGACAAGACACAGAGCATACATGAGACTCAACTGTCAACACCTTTTGACAGGAGACAGATCCTTTCTTGGAAACTACTGTCATTTTGTACACCCGAGCTGCACTAGACATGGCTTATGACTACTCAAGAGTATTTTGGCAATCTCTCACCATATCTAAGATACAGACCTGATGCACAGGTAAACTCAGCAGTTCCTCAAGTCAAAGGACTTGGCCTGTACCGTTGGAACCGGGAATACTCGTCCTACCTTGCTGACCATACTCAAGGTCCTCCGTAAGACGGTTCCCGCGAAGTCACCTCAGTCAACTGCTTCCTAGCATGCTGACCCACTAACACTGCTTAGACATACCTGTACCCGTATGATGAACCTATAGACAATGCTATAAGTGTTTTGATAAATCATTAATGAATAAAGGGAATTTCATTTGGCATTACTTTGTTGTGTTCACTTTTCTATATCTGTTCACTATGCAAACAAAGCCCACGGACTGAGAATCAATTTCGGGGACTGGACTACGCTTGGAAGGTAGGTCCATGAAATCAGTCTTCCCGAATCAGTCCGGAAATCTCCAAGTCAAGGAATCCCGAAAATGGATAAGTACGGGATTCCATTTGAATTTTCACTAAGCATCTGCTGTCGTGTTTCATCGACGGGTGACGAGGATCGTCTAAGCAGTGTTAGTGTTAGCATGCGAGGACGCAAAATTGGCTGACTGAGGTGACTCAACCGTCTTACAGGAGGACCTTGAGATATGGTCTGCAAGTATGACGAGTATTCCCGGTTCCAACGGTACAGGTCAAGTCCTTTGACTTGAGGAATTGCTGAGTTTACCTGTACATCAGGGCTGTATCTTAGGTATGTGAGAGATTGCAAATTCTCTTTGGTAGTCATAAGCCATGTCTAGTTGCAGTCCTGGTGTGCAAAGTGACAGTAGTTTCCAAGAAAATCTGTCTCCTGTCAATAGGCTTTGACAGTTGAGTCTCATGTATACTCTAGGTCTTGTCCTAAAACTGTGGCCACAGTACTGAACAGAAGGGAAGGATTCCCTTGCGGCGTTTAGTGAGGACAGACCGACACTTGGTCCAAAATGGGTACCTGCATTTTCCGTGCCCTAACTCTAAGTGATGAGACCGAAGACAGAAGGACAAGCGTACTGTTAGAGCCTAAATGTTCATCCCTGAATATTTCACCTAGTCTCTAGTGCCATGGACCGTTGCTAGATGGCCACCCATGGTAACGGACGGATTCTAGGAATCCGACCAAGTCTAGCTGAATGGTGAACCTAAAGAGTCACACACTATCCACACACAATTAAATATTTAATTTGGAATTAAATATTGGAGTGAAGGAATGATTAAATTAGATTTAATCGGGACCTTTATTTTTCTTGGAGAAATAATTCTTTCTATTTTGATAGAAGGAATTAAATTGATAAATTGGATTTATCAAAGGGATTTATTTAATGGGCTTAAATAATATTTATATTTATTTTAGCCTCTTGGAAATATTTAAATAGGTTTTAAATATTTCCATTAAATTAAATTAAATCAAATCAACGGTTGAGATTAATGGAGAGATGGATGGCTAGGATCGTTTTGACTAGGTCAAAACACTAGTTTGACTAGGACTTTGACTAGGTCAAAATCCTAGTCAAATTAGAGTTCTTAAAAAGGAGTTTAAAGAGGATTAAAACTCTCTTCTATATAAACCCTAGCATCCTACAATTTACATGATGATGAATCTCCAACACACACACTACTACACACACACACGGATTCTCTCTCCCTCTCTCTCGTCCGATTCTCTCTCCCTCTCCAAGAAATATTTTCTTGGTTCTTTTTGTTCTTGAACATTAAGAACTTGATGAATCAATACATTAATCAATAATGTGTTATTGATTCATCCACTCCAAAAACATAAACTTGTTCGTTGCTAGCACGACGTGCAAGATACGTGGGTGGATCGTGTGTCACGATTTGGAGGTCTCAAGACGAGATCTCAAAACGGGGAACAACGCGTGTAGCCGTTGAAGACGAAACGACAACGGGTAGGTCTCGTTTATGTTTTTCGTCCTCTTTATTTTCCAACCCTATGGCCTCCATGATTTATTTTATGTTATTCGTTCATGAGATACACCGAACGCCCGGGAAATTTCAAAGGCACACCCTTTGAAACGTGTTTTAATTTAAAAGCATGTTTAAATTCCGCATTTATTTTTTAATTATACCGCGCTTCCGCATTCGCGCTTTTCCCGGGACGATCCACATAATCTTCAGTGGTATCAGAGCCGGTTCGGTGTATAGGCCTAGGGTTTATGTGCGTTTTAAGCATGAAACGTGAAATAGCATGTTGTAATTAAATCTTGAATTTCTTGATTCTTGAGCATGTTATTTTATTGCTTTTAATTCGTGTGAATTGCTGAATATTGGTATTTTCTGTTTTTCTTGGGAATCGGGATGGGAATTAATCTGAAAAAAACGAGAAAACGTCACAGCCGGCCAGCCGGGAAGGCTGGCCGCGCGCAGCGAGCGCTGCCGGCAGGGCAGACGCGCGCAGGCATGGGAAGCCTGCGCGCGCGCGCGCTGCCGGCCGCGCAGGGCAGCGCGCAGCCGGGTTGGCTGCGCGTGGGCGTGCGCGCATGGAAACGCCTCCAGGCGCGCGCGCGGGCAGACAGAGGTGTCTGCGCGCGCGCGCCCGGCAGGCGCGCCCATGCGCGCGCGCGCGCAAGGCTGGCGGGCGGAGGAGCCCGCGCGCGGACGGGCACCAGGCGCGCCGCCAGGCGCGCGCGCACGCAGACGGAGGCGTCTGCGCGCAGCCCGGCAGGCACGCCCAGTGCGCGTCTGCGCGCTCTGCGCGCGACGCAGGGACGCGGCCGGTGGCCAGCAGGCCAGCGCGCGCGCACAGGCAAAGGAGCCTGCGCGCGCGTCGCCTGCCGGAGCACCAGGCCGCGCAGCGCGCTGCCGGCCAGGCGCGCGCGCACGCAGGCAAGGGGCCTCGCGCGCGCGCCCCGGCCAGGCAGTGCCTGCGCGCGCAGGGCGGCAGGCTGGGCCTGCTGCCCTGCGCGCACGGCCTGCCGGCTGCTGCGGTGGCGGCGGCCGGCGGCTGCTGCAGCTAGGGTTTTTTTTTGAAACCCTAGCATTATTATTTTATTTTTAAATTTATTTTCAGTTTAATTTTGAATTAATTCTGAAAATTCGTTTTTGGGTTCAATTTTGCCTAAATTCCTAAAGACATTATTTTAGGAGTAAAATAATTGGATTTAGAATCCCGGGGTTATTTTACTTAAAATAATGAGGAAAGGTTTTCCTAAAACGAGAAAAATTTTATTACCAATATTTGTGTTTTATTTTTCACACGTTACGCACATGTTCATTTATTTTCATTTTGGATTGATGTGATTGGAAATCATGTGTTGTTGGAATATTATGATTATGTGATTGGATCATGTAATTATGTGTGTTGGATGGAAATGGATGATCACGAGCCCTAGACCGAATGTATGGTTTAATTTACTGTTGGGCCTGTGTGCCTCTTTAAACTGCTTTCTCCTTCTCTCTTTCTAGTGCCTTGGAATAATAAGGCTTTCTACCTCCCTCCTTATGTACTCCCCCGGGGTTTCGCTGGGGTTTCTAATTTTTTTATATGTAATGAGAGTAGACTAGGAGTGAGGTTTCCATTTTTTTTGTAATTCCAAGAAGGAAGGACCACATGGAGAGCCCAGACTGGAGGTCCCTTGGCGTTTTCCATGAAGTGAAGAAAGAGAAAAGAGACCAAGGCCCATCAGAATGATGATTGGGTTACTATTAATGTAATAGTATAGGACCAACCCTAGATTGACCATAGATCCACTGCGGGCTCAGTGGATCGCATAGGATTCGGGCTTGTGATCATCCAACAGGGGCGTGCTAGGCTTTAATTTTGCATGTGGTTATTATGATGGATGAATGGCTTTTTATTTATCATATGACTGCTATGGATGGATTTTATTTATTACGCATTATGGATGAATGTATGGATATATTATGAGATCTCGGTCATTATTACTCTCACATTGGTTGGACCAATGTTGAAATATTAGACCCTAGATAAAGTGGACATGAACTCTAGGAGTTTGTCCATGCCTTCCAATCCGTGGCATAGTGAAGAAGCTGTTTTAGGTCAATAGCGTGGTCTCACGAGTCGTGGCACGTTATTGTACTTAAAGGAAGCTGCACTATGTCATGAACGAAAAAATGGGCTGCTGCTACCTGTCTCACGAGTCGTGGGGGTACTAGTGGGTCTATGGCTCGGTCGATTGGGTCGGGTCTAACGCCTAATTAGCATGATTTTCGCTTGGAGTCCTCGGGATCATGCAAAAGGGTGAGGCAATAATCTTGGGAATCTCGTGGAACGAGAATGGTATGGAATACCTCCCACAGGATCTTTTCCATGCGAATCGTAAAAGCGGGGTATGGGAAAAATCGCTGTGGATCCCAAGCCCACTAGGAAAGGATTTCCCGAAAACTACGTTTGAGAGTACCGTGTTTTCATATAAATAGTGGGAGGATTAAATGACTAAAGACCAAGCATTTAATTATTTTTATCAAACCACCGTCTTTACTTTCTGCTGATTGCGCGTTGTTTTTCAACATGTAGATTTTAAAATGTCTAAGAACCCACTTTCAACCATTCTTGAAAACAAATAAATTTAATGGAACCAACTACAACGACTGGTTGCGCAATCTCAGGATAGTCCTGGATTATGAGAACCAAGGCTACGTCATGGACGAGCCTCTCCCTAGGACCTTACCGGAAGGATCCACGCCAGAGGAACGTGAGACGTTCGAGACTTGGCATAAGGATAACCGGAAGGTTCGTAGCATCATACTTGCTTCGATGACGAATGAGATTCAAAAGCAATATGAAAGGCTAGACGATGTCCCTTCCATAATGGCTCGCCTTAAGGATTGCTATGCAGTCCCGGACCGGCATACTAGGTATGTCGCGACCAAGGCGTTCTTTGGAACTAAAATGACAGAAGGATCCTCTGTACAAGAGCATGGGGTTAAAATGCTTACCCTAGTGGAAAAGCTCGAGGACCTAAAGGCAGGTCTCGATAACGAAACGTACATAGATGTGATCCTTCAGTCACTCCCACCCTCCTTTGATCAATTTATTGTCAACTTCAAACATGAATGCACTTGAGAAGAGTATTCATGAGTTGATCAATATGTTGGTGCAATACGAGGCAACGACTAAGAAGTCCACGCCTTCGGTATTGTTTGGAGGTGCTTCTACTTCCAAGACGAAAGGCAAGGGCGCCGGACGTTGGAAAAGGAAGAAAGGGAAGGGAAAGGCAGTCATAGCAGCTACGAACACTCAGAGTGTTCCCATTGCCAAAGAGGGGAAAGGCAAAGGAAAGGGAAAGGTTGTCTCCAAGCAACAGTCGAAGGCATATGACATATGTATCAACTGCCGTGAGAAAGGGCATTGGAAGAGAGAGTGCCCCAAGCTCTTCTCAAACCAAGGTATATTTGTGATTGAGGTTAACATGGTCACTAATTCTGCCTCTTGGGTATTGGATACCGGCTGTGGAGCTCACATTTGCAATGATCTGCAGGTGTTGAAAGGAAGCAGAAAACTAAGTAGCGGGGACATGATCCTGAAGCTCGGAAATGGCAAGGCCATCTCGGCAGAAGCAGTAGGATCCGCCACTTTAGTTATTAGTGATACCATTAGCATAGAATTAGAGCAAGTTTATTTTGTACCCAGTATGATTAAAAACATCATTTCCATTCCATTGTTAGACAATAATGGTTATGAGTTTAAAATCAATAAAAATTGCTTTTATTTGATGAGGTGTGGAATTGCTCATCTACTTGGTACATTACATAATGGGCTCTATATCTTGCAACAAACGAATCTTCGTTCTTAACGCTCAACACAAACGGAAATTAGATAATAACGGGAACGCACGTCTGTGGCACGCTAGGCTAGGTCACATATCCCAAGATAGGATGAAAAGGTTGGTAGACTCAAAGAACCTAGAGGTTGGGGACTTGAGTAATCTACCAACTTGTTAGAATCTTGTCTAAGAGGGAAAATGACCAAGAAGCCCTTTGTAGGACAAAGCAGGCTTGCCACAGGTCTGTTGGACTTGGTCCATACAGACGTGTGTGGACCACTAAGGACGCAGGCCCGAGGTGGGTTCTCCTACTTCATAACCTTCACCGATGATCATTCACGGTATGGTTATGTTTACCTATGAGGTACAAGTCTGAAGCTCTTGAGAGGTTTAAAGAATTCAGACTTGAAGTGGAGAATCAAACCAACTGCAAAATTAAAGTCCTACGGTCAGACCGAGGCGGTGAATACCTTAGTGCCGAATTCCTAGATTATCTAAAGGAACATGGTATAATATCAGAATGGACACCTCCCGGAACACCACAGTTAAATGGCGTCTCTGAAAGGAGGAACCGAACCCTGTTGGACATGGTTCGTTCCATGATGAGTTTTACCAAATTGCCCTATCGTTTTGGGGTTATGCATTAGAAACGGCAGCCAAGTTATTGAATTTGGCGCCTACTAGTGTAGTGACCCAAACGCCATATGAGATATGGCACGGCAAGCCTGCATCCTACAACTACTTGAAAGTGTGGGGTAGCCCCGCATACGTCAAGAGGTTAGTGGGAGATAAGCTAGAATCCAGATCTAGCCTATGCAGGTTCGTTGGATACCCTAAAGAAACTGCGGGTTATTACTTTTATGACCCTTTGGAACAAAAGGTATTTGTTTCAAGGAATGCAGTATTCTTGGAGCAAGGCTTCCCAGAGGATATCCAACCTGATGAGCTGATCCTTGAGGAATCAAGTGATGGAACTCAGCCATCAGAAACAGTCGCGGAAACCCTCACCTAGAGGATTCAGGATAGACACTAAGGAGGACTGACCAACCTAGAGAAGTCCAACATGCTAGGCATGAAGGACAACCTCAAGAAAGGCCAGTCCCGGTCCCTGAACCGCCGGCTCCGATACAGTCAGCGCCCACAGTTACCACTAACGTTCCCGTTCTCCGAAGGTCCACTAGAGAATCCAGACCTCCAGTGAGATATGGATTTCTAGGTGCGACCGATCTTCTGGATAACGATCCTAAGACATACGGGGAAGCGATGTCAGACATCGACTCTGGGAAATGGCTTGAGGCCATGAAAACCGAAATGGACTCCATGAACGAGAACCAAGTTTGGAGACTTGTAGATCCACCGAAAGGTGTTAAGCCAGTGGGCTGTAAGTGGGTCTACAAGCGCAAACTCGGCGTTGATGGAGAGGTCACTAACCTTCAAGGCTAGGCTTGTAGCTAAGGGATACACTCAACGACCCGGGGTCGATTTTGAGGATACCTACTCGCCAGTAGCCATGGCTAAATCCATTCGGATCCTGCTTGCCATAGCAGCATGGTATGACTATGAAATATGGCAGATGGACGTGAAAACGGCCTTCCTCAACGGTTTCGTTGAAGAAGAGATCTATATGGATCAGCCGGAGGGTTTCACGGTCACTGGAGAAGAACAGAAGGTCTGTCCGTCTCCAGAAGTCCATCTATGGCCTCAAACAAGCTTCCCGGAGTTGGAACATTCGATTTGATGAGGTAATACGGGGTTATGACTTCATCAAAAACGAATCCGACCCTTGTGTATACAAGAAGGTCAGTGGGAGCTCCATAGTGTTCCTAGTGCTTTACGTGGATGACATTCTGCTCATTGGAAATGACGTCAGAATGTTAGGGAAACACGAAAGCATGGCTGTCAACCAAGTTTTCCATGAAGGACTTGGGTGAAGCATCCTACATCTTAGGCATCCAGATTGTCAGGGACAGATCTAAAAGGATGTTAGGGCTCACCCAAAACTCGTATGTGGAGAAAGTCCTAAAGAGATATCGAATGGACAACTCCAAACGAGGGTTCCTTCCTATGAGGCATGGGATCAAGTTGTCCAAGAAACAGTCCCCGCAGACTGATGAGGAACTTGAAAAGATGAAAGTCATCCCCTATGCGTCTGCCGTAGGTAGCATCCAATATGCGGTCCACTGCACCAGGCCTGACATTGCATACGCTTTGAGCGTGACAAGCAGATATCAGTCCTGTGCAGGAGAGGCACATTGGAATGCAGTTAAGGCATCCTTAAGTACCTAAGGAGGACTAAGGAAATGTTCTTAGTCTATGGCAATGGAAAACTAATTCTGGAAGGCTTTAGCGACGCTAGCTTCCAGTCTGATGACGATGATGCCAAGTCTCAATCAGGGTATGTATTCAAACTCAACGGAGGAGTGGTGACTTGGAAAAGTTCCAAGCAAGCAACCACTGCTGACTCCACCACTGAGGCTGAATACATAGCGGCTTCAGAAGCTGCCAAGGAAGCGGTTTGGATGAGAAACTACATCCAAGAGTTGGGTGTGGTGCCTAGCATCGCCGAGCCCGTTGTCATCTTCTGTGATAACAACGGTGCAATAGCGCAAGCGAAGGAACCGAGATCTCACCACCGTTCCAAACACATTCTTAGACGCTACCATCTTCTTAGAGAAATGGTAGGAAGAGGTGACGTTCGGATGGACCGAGTCAACTCAGCAGACAACACAGCAGACCGCTGACAAAGCCTATGTCGCAAAGTGCTCATACGCAACATCTTGAGAAGATGGGGATTAGGCATATGGGTGATTGGCTTTAAAGGTCAAGTGGGAGATTGTTAGAATAGGTGACCATGTAAGCCAATTTTTGGCGGGTATATGTAACCTATGTCTAGACAATTATAAGTGTTTTGATAAATCATTAATGAATAAAGAAGTGAAATTTCATTTGGCATTACTTTGTTTGTGTTCACTTTTCTATATCTGTTCACTATGCAAACAAAGCCCACGGACTGAGAATCAATTTCGGGGACTGGGACTACGCTTGGAGGTAGGTCCATGGAATCAGTCTTCCCGAATCAGTCCGGAAATCTCCAAGTCAAGGAATCCGAAAATGGGTACCGGGATTCCATTTGAGACTTGCACTAAGCATCTGCTGTCGTGTTTCATCGACGGGTGACGAGGATCGTCTAAGCAGTGTTAGTGGGTTAGCATGCGAGGACGCAGCTGACTGAGGTGACTCGCGGGAACCGTCTTACGGAGGACCTTGAGTATGGTCTGCAAGGTATGACGAGTATTCCCGGTTCCAACGGTACAGGTCAAGTCCTTTGACTTGAGGAATTGCTGAGTTTACCTGTACATCAGGGCTGTATCTTAGGTATGGTGAGAGATTGCCAGAATTCTCTTTGGTAGTCATAAGCCATGTCTAGTGCAGTCCTGGTGTGCAAAGTGACAGTAGTTTCCAAGAAAGGATCTGTCTCCTGTCAATAGGCTTTGACAGTTGAGTCTCATGTATACTCTAGGTCTTGTCCCTAAAACTGTTGGCCACAGTGACTGAACAGAAGGGAAGGATTCCCTTGCGGCGTTTAGTGAGGACAGACCGACACTTGGGTCCAAAATGGGTACCTGCATTTTCCGTGCCCTAGACTCTAAGTGATGAGACCGAAGACAGAAGGACAAGCGTACTGTTAGAGCCTAAATGTTCATCCCTGAATATTTCACCTAGTCTCTAGTGCCATGGACCGTTGCTAGATGACCACCCATGGTAACGGACGGATTCTAGGAATCCGACCAAGTCTAGCTGAATGGTGAACCTAAAGAGTCACACACTATCCACACACAATTAAATATTTAATTTGGAATTAAATATTGGAGTGAAGGAATGATTAAATTAGATTTAATCGGGACCTTTATTTTCTTGGAGAAATAATTCTTTCTATTTTGATAGAAGGAATTAAATTGATAAATTGGATTTATCAAAGGGATTTATTTAATGGGCTTAAATAATAATTTATATTTATTTTAGCCTCTTGGAAATATTTTAAATAGGTTTTAAATATTTCCATTAAATTAAATTAAATCAAATCAACGGTTGAGATTAATGGGAGAGATGGATGGCTAGGATCGTTTTGACTAGGTCAAAACACTAGTTTTGACTAGGACTTTGACTAGGTCAAAATCCTAGTCAAATTAGAGTTCTTAAAAAGAGGAGTTTAAAGAGGATTAAAACTCCTCTTCTATATAAACCCCTAGCATCCTACAATTTACATGATGATGAATCTCCAACACACACACTACTACACACACACACGGATTCTCTCTCCCTCTCTCTCGTCCGATTCTCTCTCCCTCTCCAAGAAATATTTTCTTGGTTCTTTTTTGTTCTTGAACATTAAGAACTTGATGAATCAATACCATTAATCAATAATGTGTTATTGATTCATCCACTCCAAAAACATAAACTTGTTCGTTGCTAGCACGACGTGCAAGATACGTGGGTGGATTCGTGTGTCACGATTTGGAGGGTCTCAAGACGAGATCTTGGTGCAAAACGGGGAACAACGCGTGTAGCCGTTGAAGACGAAAACGACAACGGGTAGGTCTCGTTTATGTTTTTCGTCTCTTTTATTTTCCAACCCTATGGCCTCCATGATTTATTTTATGTTATTCGTTCATGAGATACACCGAACGCCCGGAAATTTCAAAGGCACACCCTTTGAAACGTGTTTTAATTTAAAAGCATGTTTAAATTCCGCATTTATTTTTTAATTATACCGCGCTTCCGCATTCGCGCTTTTCCCGGGACGATCCACATAATCTTTCAGTGGTATCAGAGCCCGGTTCGGTGTAAATAGACAGCCTAGGGTTTATGTGCAAGCATGAAACGGGAAATAGCATGTTTCGTAATTAAATCTTGAATTTCTTGATTCTTGAAGCATGTTTTTTATTGGCTTTTAATTGCGTGTGAATTGCTGAATATTGGTATTTTCTGTTTTTCTTTATCATAATTAATCAAAAAAACGAGAAAACGTCACATTAGCCCTGCCTTTGTGCGGCATATTAGTGCATGGCGCTTACCGGGCGACGCGCCACCCATGGTTTAGCTGAGGGTGAACCTTGGCCTGCCGGAAGGAATGACTTGGAAGTCAATTTCAAAGGATGATAAGTAATTGATTACTTAAGGGATTGTCCATTGGATGGACGGGCCGATATTGTATCGGGCCCTCGTTTAATCAGTAAATAGAATTTATTGATTAATATAGAAAGTTGAGATAATGGATCTTTTAATTGGATTAAAAGATCAACGGGAATTATTTAAGTGGACATTAAATTAAATTGGATTTAATTTTTGGGTTCGTCGTAATTGGATTATGGTAGAACCCGGTCCGTTAAATTTTGACCCGAGAGGTGTGTTAATTCCATTTATGGAATAGGAAGAAGTTGGACTTCTTCCCTAAATAAGCACGGCCGAAAATTGCCACCTTGGAGGGAGCAAAAATCAGTCATGTTGGATGCTAGGTGTTAGTTGACTTGTCTCTTTTGGTAAGAGACAAATCAACTCCAATCAAGCCCTTCCCTTTTGGTATGATTTGATCATACCTTAAAAGTTGGTAGGCTTGATTGAAGAATTGATGGTGATTGATTGGGATTTATCTTGACATCCTTGGATGAACCTAGACATATTCCAATAATCACATTAATTATGTATATATATATATGATATACTAACACCTATTAAAGATGAATTTCATTATTCATCTTTTTCTAGGAAAAAGATGAAAACTCTCCATACACTCTCTCACTCTCTCTACTCTCAAAATCCTCTTTGTTGCTTCATTGATCTATGATCAATTGAAGGACAAAGTAAGATCAAGAAGGAACACTAATTTGATAGTGTAATCTCTTCTTTGATTTCATCCCCTTGATCCGTTTTTTTCTAGCAAGAAAAACGAGATCTCTCCCGGTGTGGTGTGGACTACGTTAGAGGGTCTCTACGTTGGGACCTCGCGTGGACGAACGTCGGGAGGAATCAATGCGTGTAGCCGATCAAAATACAAAATCGAGAAAGGTATTCCGATATATATTTATGCTCTTGGTTTCTTCTTTATTCTATACCCACGAACGCTTATTTATTTTATATATGTTTATATTCTGCGTTTATACACCAATAGCCCGGGAACGTTCAAGGGAACACCCCTTGAACGCGATTTAAATTCTTTTATTCTGCAAGTTTTATCTCCACCGCACTTCCGCCGCGTTCCCGAGCTGATCCGCTTTTCTTCAAGTGGTATCAGAGCCCGGATCGGTGTATGTGGCTATGGAATACATGTTTTGTGTGTGCAAGCATGTTCAACGTGTTTAGATCGGCTTTAAAAGCATGTATTTATTTTTTTTAATTTTCATAATTATTTGTTGAAATTTACATGTTTAATTATGTGATTAATCATGGATATTTGGGTGATTTTAGAAAATTGGATTTTCTGAAATCTGGGTTTTTGTTTCAGTTTTTTATGTGCAGAACAAAGAGAAACAAAAAAAAAATATGTACATGGGTTGTACGAGGTTTCTAATATCCATTTTTAATAGCATTTTTGACATATATTTTTCTGCATTTAATTATGTTATGTAATGATACTGGATATCATTTTTTAATACATGATTTGTATTATTTGGAGCATGATTATATTGGATATGTAATTATGTTGTGTTTTGTTAATTGAATTAACAAGGGATGATCACGAAGCCCATTGACCTGTGTATGGTTTTAAATTCCTTTTGGGTGGGGCCTGCGTGCCTCTTGTTTTGGGACTATTATCTCCCACTTTCGCCTCATGATGTTAAGGCTTGTCTTTTTCCTTTTATTTCCAATGTATTCTATTTCTCTTGTAATGAGAGTAGTTAGGAATTTTTTGGGGAGGTTTAACATTTTATGTATAATAAAGCAAGCCCACGAAGAAAAAGGAGGCCTATGTTGGACGGAGGCCCAAGGTGAGACATCAAGGCGAAACAAGTAGAGTACAAGGCCCATTGGCATGATATTGGGTTAATTTGTTGTAATAGTATAGGATCACCCTAGACAGACCATAGACTCACTACGGGCTCAATGGGTCGCATAGGTTGGGCTCGTGATCATCCAACAAGGGTATGCTAGATTTACTTGCATGCGATGCATTTATTTAAATGCTTTATATTATTGGATATTTACGCATGCAAAATATTAATGTGATGAGGTATCGGTCAATAATTTCGAACTCTCACTTGGTTGGACCAAGTTGAAATATTAGGCCCATGATGGACTTGGATCAAAATGGTTTTGATCTGTCCAAGCCTTCCATCCATGGCAATGTCGTGAGGAAGCTACCACTACCCAAGTGTGGTCTCACGAGTCGTGGCACATTTGGAATAGAGGAAAGTTGCACCGTTGTTGTGAACAAAGAGTACGCTCACTGTTTCCCTGTCTCACGAGTCGTGGGGGACGACAGTTGAGGTATGATTTGGTTGATGGGTCGGGCCTAACATCGAGTAGCATGATTCGCTTGGAGTCCTCGGGATCATGTGAAGAGGTGAGGCAGAATATCTTGGGAATCTCATCGGTTGAGAATGGTATTAGATACCTCCGACGAGACATTTTCCATGTGAATCGTAAAAGCGGGGCGTGGAGAATTGCGCTTGTGGATCCCAAGCCCACTAGGAAATGGTTTCTCGAAACCCCATTTGAGAGTGATGGGCTTTCGTAGAAATAGTGGAGGGGTTAATGACTAAAGGACCAAGTCTTAACTTGAACATAATATTGTTATAATCTACTTAATGTTTTTCTATTTAATTGTTGATGTCTAAGAATCCACTAACCCTTATACTTGAGACTAATAAAGTCTAATGGAATGTATTACCACGCTTGGCTGTGAAATCTTAAGATGGTCGTAGATTTCAAAGAACCAGACTTATATTTTGGATAAGGTTTTTCCCTCAGACCTTGCCGGAAGGGTCATCGCCCAAAGAACGTTTAACGTTCAAGAAGAGGCTTGATGACAACTGGAAGGTCTGTAGCATCATACTGGCATCCATTGATAATGAGATGCAGAAGCAGTATGATAGGCTGGAGGATGTTGGCTCGATGATGTTTCGATTGTAGCAAGTCTATGCTGTCCCAGACCGGCATGTTAGATATGCTGCAATGAAGGCATTCTTTGGAGCGAAGACGATAGAAGGATCGTTGGTACAAGAGCATGGAGTGATGATGCTATCCCTTGTGGAAAAACATAAAGACCTCCAAGCCGACCTCGAAAGAGAGATGTACATCGACGTGATCCTTCAGTCCCTTCTCCCCTCACTCGACCCATTTATAGTCAACTACAACATTAATGGGCTTGAGAAAGACCTTCATGAGTTGATAAAAATGTTGGTCCAGTACAAGGTGACGATTGAAAAATCTGCCGCCGACGGCACTAGTGAGGAAGCTTCAACCTCTGAAGCGAAAGGCAAGGGTGTTGGATGCAGGAAGAGGAAGAAGGCTCAAACAACATCAGCCGCTGCCAGCACTTTGAGTGCTCCTATTACACCGTTGGGCGGGGGTAAAGGAAAGAGGAAAAGGGTTCGGCAGTCAGAGGTTCCAAATGATGTTTGCATTAACTGTGAGAAAAAGGACATTGGAAGAGGGAGTTTCCTAAAGCCCCTCTCCGATGAAGGTGACATTTGAATTGAGTATCAACATGATCATTGTTCTATTCTTTGGTATTGGATACCAATCGTTCATAACCTGTGAATGGTTCACAGCTGATGATAAAGAATAGAAAGCTAAGACAGACGATCCTAAGGTCTAGCAATGGCGAAACTGTTGCTACAAAGACTAAGGACTAGTTAGGCTTAGTAGTGATCATGTTAAGATTGTGTCTGCGGGAATTATGTAACCTAGCATGATCAAAATATGTTCCATAAATTGTTGGACAATTTTGGATACAATAATTTGATCAATAAAATTACTTTTATTTTGACAAAAAATGGCGATTCTTGTCTGCTAGGTTTGGTACATAAACACTTGACACTGTCCCATAATTAGAGTATGAGAACTCAAAACAAATGACTAAAAATGGATATAATCAAGATGAACTTACAGATTTGGCATCCATGGCTAGGTCAGTTTCCTTTTAAGTTAAGGATGAGGAAGTTGGAAGATCCAAAGAGTCTAGCAATAAATAATTTGGATCTGCTAGCTTGCAAATCTTCTCTGAGAACGAAAAGACTAAAGAACCATTTTGTTAGACAAAGTGGGCTTGCCGATAGTCTATTGGATTGGATCCAAAAAGACTTCTGTGGATTACTGAATCCATAGGACTAGAAGAGGGTTCACAAGTCTAAGAACCTTTGGTAGGTTCGGGCAATTAGACTTGGAGTGGTTAACCAAACTGGTCTCCTTTCGATTAGATCGAGAGAGTGTGTATTTAGTGGGAGCGCCAATACCCTATTGGATTAGATCCAAAAAGGATATCCGTAAGGTTATTGAATACACAAGACTAAAAGAGGATTCACAAGTCTAATAACCTTTGGTAGGTTTAGGATATTAGACTTGGAGTGGTGAATTAATTTGGTTACCTTTCAATTAGATCGAGAGGACGTGTATTCAGTGGGAGTTCTCGAATATCCAAATGAGAATGGAATTCTCAATTGGTGAAATTTCTTCTTGAAGCGGCCATGGTTGAATGGTCTTTGATAAGGGAGAATACGAACCCTGTTGGACTTGGTTCGCTCGGTATTTCACTGAAGTTACCTTGGCCCATCTAGACATAGACTTGAAAGTTGCTAGGTTGAGAAACATGCACTTTCTTAAATTCATGATCTAGTTTTCATATTGGATATGGTTTTGAAAAACCTGTATCCTACAAAGTTCTTTAGTATATGGGATGGTCCTGCATACGTCAAGGGACTAGTAGGAAGACAGACTAGACCCGGTGTGTGATTTATGCATGTCTAGTGCAAAATAAATGCAAACATCATGTTATTTCCAACTAACTATATTCCAGTCCTCCCAGGGACAACCAGAATACCTTAGATACCTGATGAGTACAGGTTTCTGGGTCCGACCAATCAATTGGAGCATGATCCAAAGGATATATGGAGAAGCGATGTTGGACATCGGGATTGGATTAATTGCTTGGAGCCGTGGGATCTGTCTTGAAATTCAAACTGGGTTTGAGATTTCATGTAACTGGAATATTCGTTTTGACGAAGCCATACGATGTATGACTCGGTCAATAACGAGCATTGGTGTCAGTGGGAGTGCGGTAGTCTTCCAAGTGTTAAGTGTGTAACGTCTTATTCATTTGGAATGAAATTAAGATGTTAAGAAACACTAGAAATACGAGCATTGTTCACGCAATTCTCCTTGAATAGGGCCAAGCTGTCCAAAACTTAGTCACCATTAACTAATGAGGAAGCTTAGATGTTTACATCCCCTATGTCTTTGCCGTACGCAGCATGGGTATGTTGTTCAGTGCACAAGGCCTGATGTTGTTTATGCATCGTACATAACAACGGATATCGGGTGTGTACCGATGAGGCAATAGACACCAGTTGAGAGCAGTCTTTAAGACCTGAATAAGGATTAGAGAAATGATCTCGATGCACGGTTTATGGAGAGTTGATTCTAGAAAGGTATAGCGATACTAGCTTCTAGAATTATGTGAATAATATTTAGTCTCAATACCTATGTATGTTCGGACTTAATGGTGAGTGTGGTAGCTTGGAAAGGTTCCAAGCAGGATACCACGACATTTCATTATGAAGGTCGAATATATGCCAACTTTGGAAGTTATTTCTGGAAAGTGGTTTGGATGAAAATAACACCCATTGGATGGATGTAGTGCCTAGCATGGCCGAGCCAGTAGTTGCCTTGAGGTTGAAAACTAGGCTATGGCTAAAGCCTTTTGGGCCCGTAGTGATGGTAGGAAGAGGCGAGATACGGTTGGACCGTATTACCTCGGCAGAAAAATAACGTAGACCTGCGAGACTTAGCCCGTATCACAAATTACTCATTCTCAGAAGGTTCTGAGTTACATGGGTAATTGGCTGAAGTGGGAGATTGTTAGAATAGGTGACTAGAAAGACAATTGGATTGGCGGTTTTGGGAACTATTCGTCAATCTTTATTAATACAATATTATCCTGATGAATAGAGTAAGTACTCATCACTGGCACAGTGTTTGTTGTGATTACTACTAACGTTGAACGGCGTTTCAACGTCACAACAAATGCCCACAGACCAATTGGATAACCCATATAGTTGGCCTGTGCATCGGATGGCGCCTATGAAACCCACTTCTGAGGGTTGGTCTGAAACATTCCAAGTCGAGGACCTCGAGACTGGGCATCGAGTGTCCTATTGAGACTTGCACTAAGTATTGCATTCACTGCGTGAGTGCCAAGTTTCATCGACAACAGACGAAGGTCGTCTATGCAATTTTAGTGGGTTAGTTGACAAGGTGGTCGACTGGCTGAAGTGAGTCGCGGGAATGATCATATGGAAGCCTTGGAGGCTTGGTTGGTATGACTGAAATTCCCGGTTCCAATAGTACGGGATTAGTCCTCGAACTTGAGGAAACATGGCAGTCACGTGCATATGAAGACTGTATCTTGGATCTGGCGAGAGGTGATCATTCTGTAAGATGGTCATTATAAGCCTTGACCAGTGTAGTTGGAGTATATAGCGAGGACGGTAGATTCCAAAATAGGATCTGTCCCCTGTCAGTACATGACGGTGATGTCTCCTATGCACTCTGAGATGGTTTATACTCTGAAAGTCAATGCCCATAGCAATTGATTGAGTAGGAAAGGGTTTCTTACGTCGATTTATAGAGTAAACGCATCTCGGGTATGAAGCATAGTTGCCTAGTCAAGGATAGGAATCGACGCCCAATTTCATACCCTAGACTAAGGCCGGGAGATGGTCGATAGTAGGACGCTACCCGTACGAAATCGGCGCCTAAATGTTCAAGCCAATTCACCTAGTCTCTAGTGTCATGGACTGTTGCTAGACGGCCACCCATGGTAACGGGCCCTTTGGAACACGGTTCCAAATCTAGCTTAGGGTGAACCTAAAGGGTCACACACAAATCACCGAAGAGGTTGAGAGATCGACTTGGAGTCAATCTTGAAGGATAAATAAGTAATTAGATTACTTAAGGGAAAGTCCATTGGATGGACAGGCCGATATTGTATCTGGCCTTTATTTAATCGGTAAATTGAATTTTCGATTAAATATGGAAAGTTAGATGTTGAGACGTTGGATCTTTTAATTGGATTAAAAGATCAACGAGAATAATTTAAATGGACATTAAATTGGATTTAATGTTGGGTTCGTCATAATTGGATTACGATAAAATCCTGTCCGTTAAATTGTACTCGAGAGGAGAAATAATTCCTATTTTGGAATAGAAAGAAGTTGGACTTCTTCCCTTATTTAAACATGGCCGACATGCTCCCTTGGAGGAAGCAAAATCAGTCATGTTTCATGCTAGGTGGTATGTTGACTTATCTCTTTTGGAAAGAGACAAATCAACTCCAATCAAGTTCTTCCCTTTTGGTATGATTTGATCATAACATAAATTTTGGTAGGCTTGATTGAAGAATTGATGGTGATTGATTGGAATGAATCTAGACATCCTTAGATGAACCTAGACACATTCCAATAATCACATTAATTATGTATATATTAGAATATACAACACCAAGCATAAGTGATTCATTATTCATCTTTTTCTAGGAAAAAGAGAAGACAATTTTTTGGATCCCCTCTCCTCTCTCTCAACTCTCGGCCTCTCTCCCTCTCTCACACTTGTGTTCTTCACTTGATTTTGAATCAAGAAGAAGAACAAAGTAAGTTTAAGAGAGCACTAATTCATAGTGTTCTTCTCTTACACCGATTACTTCTTAAACCCGTTCTTTTCTAGCAAGAAGAATGTGTGTTTCTTCGGGTGTGGTGTGGATCACCTTTGGAGAATCCATACGTTTGGATTTCATGAGCATTCTGGAGAAGGAACAACGCAAGTAGCCGGGAGCATACGCTAAACAATCGAAGGTAAAAGTCTCCTTACGCTTTGATTGATTTATTATATATATCTATGCCCTATGTGTTTAAATATATGTTTCCAATATTTGCACATTCTACATCAAACGCCCGGTTGAGCACCCAAGGGTACACCCCTTGGGATTCGTTTATTTAAATTTGATTTAAATTTACGCACTTTTCTCGCTTCCGCTCGCGCTCCCGGGCGGATCCGCTTGTCCTTCAAGTGACATCAGAGCCCAGTTCGATGTAAGGGGCATAGATCTATGTGTTTGGCATGATCTGCTTGCTTTTAATGGCTTTCTTGGCATGTTAGACTATATGAATAATATGATGATTCAATTGTTTGGATTTAATGGACTTTTGTCATGCTTAATTTTGTTAGGTTGGATCTAAAAATTGCATGCTTATTTTCAAAAAAATGTTACTGTTATTGTGCTGAAACAAAAATAAAATAAAATAAAATTTGGTTCGAACGGCTTCGGCCAGCGCACGCGGACGCTGCGCACAGGCGCGCGCACAGGGCCCCCAGGCTTGCTGCCTGCGCGCGCGCGTTGCCCTGTGCGCGCGTGTGGCCGGCCGGCACAACGGCTGGGCCGTTTTGTGCCGTTTTTTCGACGTTTTCTGAAAAATTTGATTTTCTGTATTTTCTACACAATATTTTGAAAATATGTTAATATTGCATTTTGATTTTGGAATAATTGGATTATTCCTTGAATTAAATTTGCTTAATTAATCTGGGATTAATACATGCATTGGATGCATTGTTTAAAATGTCCATTAAATTTGAAATTTGAATTTTGCATATTATTTATATGTTTATGCTTTTGTGATGTTGGACATCACTTGGGTATTTGGAATATCCATTGGTATTTATGCATGATTATTTGGAATAATTATGTTATGTGTGTTGATGGGATCAACATGGGATGATCACAAGAGCCTTGGGCCTTATGTACGGATGAATATATGATCATTTATTTTCTGTTGGGTGGGGCCTGTGTGCCTCTTGTTTTTGGGACTATCATCTCCCGTATTTTCAGCCTCATGATGTTAAGGCTTATTTTCTTTATTACCAATGTATTACTTTCAGTTGTAATGGGAGTAGATAGGATTGGTGAGATTTTAATGTTAACAAGCAATTGGAGTCGGAGACCCCAAGGAGAAGCATCAAGGCATGAAACAAGAAGCACTTCAAGGCCCATTGGAATGACAATGGGTATATTATTATTGTAATAATTTAGGACCACCCTAGACAGACCATAGACTCACTGCAGGCTCAGTGGGTCACATAGGTTGGGCTTGTGATCATTCTAACAGGGGTATGCTATGTTTTATGCATGCGACGTATTTATTTATCGCATTAAATATTGGATATTTATGCATGCTAAAACACCATAATGTGATGAGGTCTCGGTCATACACAAACTCTCATTTGGTTGGACCAAATTAAAAATTGACCCAGAACGGACTTGGATCAAAATGGTATTTTGATCTGTCCGAGCCTTCCATCCACAGCAATGTGGTGAGGAAGCTACCACTACCCAAGTGTGGTCTCACGAGTCGTGGCACACTTGGACTAAGGGAAAGTTGCACCATTGTTGTGAACAAAAAGACTGCGCTCGCTGTTTCCCTGTCTCACGAGTCGTGGGGGGCGACAGTTTGAGGCATGATTTGGTTGATGGGTCGGGCCTAACACTGAGTAACATGGTTCGCTTGGAGTCCTCGGAACCATGTGAATAGATAAGGCAAAATATCTTGGGAATCTCATTGGATGAAAATGATATTGGATATCTCCCACGAGGTCTTCTTCATGTGAATCGTAAAAGCGGGGCATGGAGATTACTGTGGATCCCAAGCCCACTAGGAAATGATTTCCCGAAACTCCGCTTGAGAGTGGTGGACTTTCGTGTAAATAGTGGGAGGGTTAAAGACTAAAAGACCAAGTCTTCAACTTGAACAATAATATTACCATCATCTGTTAATTTCTGCTTTACATTTTCACTAATGTAGATATGTCTAAGAACCCGTTAACCATGATTCTCGAGACTAACAAATTCATCGGAATGAACTACTCGGACTGGCTGAGAAAACCTAAGGATTGTCCTCGATTTCGAGAACCAAGGCTACGTCTTGGACGAGCCGCCACCGAGCGACTTACCGGAGGGGTCCACGCCTGAAGAACGTTTGACGTTCGAGAAGTGGCATAAGGACAACCGAAAAGTACGCAGTATCATACTGGCTTCAATGTCTAACGACATCCAGAAGCAGTATAAGAGGCTGGACAACGTCTCCGCCATAATGCTCCGCATGAACGAGGTTTATGCGGTTCCGGATAGGCATATTAGATATGCCTCCACAAAAGCATTCTTTGGTACCAAGCTTGCTGAAGGAGCATCTGTACAAAGTCATGGGGTCAAGATGCTCTCCCTAGTGGAGAAACTCGAGGACCTTAAAGCTGGACTTTACAATGACACGTACATTGACGTGATCCTCCAGTAGCTTCCTCCATCCTATGACCCGTTTGTTGTAAACTACAACATGAATGGCCTTGAGAAGTCTATTCATGAGTTGATCAACATGCTGGTCCAATACGAGGCAACAACCCACAAGTTGGCGCCAACGGTATTGATAGGAGAGGCTTCGACCTCCAAGGCGAATGGCAAGATGGTCGGACGCTGGAAGAGGAAGAAGGGCAAAAGGAAGACGGTTGTGGCCCCTGCTCGCGCTCCGGGCATCCCTGTTGCTCCGGTTGGACCGAGCAAAGGGAAAGGGAAGGCCCATGGTTCTCAGCGGTCCAAGGCAAATAATGTCTGCATGCATTGCAAAGGAAAGGGGCATTGGAAGAGGGAGTGCCCACAACTCCCCTCCAACCCAGGTATGTTTGTGGTTGAAGTAAATATGATTACTAATTCTGCTTCATGGGTATTGGATATCGGGTGTGGTGCTCACATCTACAATGATTTGCAGGCACTGCAAAGAAGCAGAAGGTTAACCGAGCATGAGATGATACTGAGGCTAGGCGATGGCAAGGCTGTTGCTGCGGAGGGCGTGGGACACTAGAGTTAGCCATTAGTAGTCATGTTAGGATTGTATTGAACGACTGTTTCTATGTACCTAGCATGATTAAAAACATTTCCCGGTCCTTGATAAGGAGGGATATGAATTTACCATCAATAAAAACGGTTTTTTTATTATAAAAGATGGTATTTCTCATCTGCTTGGTACATTGGTCAACGGTCTGTACATACTTCAACAGTCTAATTGGATTATGACTGCAGAACACAAACAATAATGTGATGATCACAATAACGCACAGATATGGCATGCGAGGTTAGGTCATATCTCTAAAGATAGGATAAGAAGGTTGGTGGACTCAAAGAATCTAGAAATAGACGATTTGGACAACCTACCGACCTGCGAATCCTGTCTGAAGGGAAAGATGACCATGAAACCCTTTGTTGGACAAAGTACGCTAGCCAATGGTCTGTTGGACTTGATCCATACAAATGTCTGTGGCCCACTAAATACTCAGGCTAGAGGTGGGTACTCATACTTCATAACCTTCACCGATGATCACTCACGGTATGGTTATGTTTACCTGATGAGGTACAAATCTGAAGCCTTTGGAAGGTTTAAGGAATACAGACTTGAAGTAGAGAACCAAACCGGTCGAAAGATAAAAGCCCTTCGGTCGGACCGAGGCGGAGAGTATTTAAGTGGTGAGTTTACTGATTATCTAAAAGAGAATGGGATTCTCTCTCAGTGGACCCCTCCTGGAACACCACAGCTTAATGGTATGTCTGAAAGGAGGAATCGGACCTTGTTGGACATGGTCCGATCCACGATGAGTTTCACCGAACTTCCCCTTTCCTTCTGGGGACACGCTCTTGAGACGGCGGCCAAGTTTTGAACTTGGCGCCATCTAAGACGGTATCCCAGACGCCATATGAGATATGGCATGGCAAGCCTGCCTCCTACAAATACTTGAAAGTGTGGGGTTGCCCCACATATGTCAAGAGATTAATGGGAGATAAACTGGACTCAAGGTCTAATTTATGCAGGTTCATCAGCTATCCGAAAGAAACTGCGGGGTATTATTTCTATGATCCCTCCGAGCAAAAGGTTTTTGTCTCGCGGAACGCAGTGTTTTTGGAAAAGAGTTTTCCATCGGATAGTCGACGCGATGAGGTGCTCCTTGAGGAATCAAGTGAGGCACCCCATGAGGCGGCAGTGACATCTGAGAGCCAGTAGTTCCCACTGATATTGTTCCAGTCTTCCGTAGGTCGGCCAGAGTATCCCATGCACCTGATAGGTATGGATTTCTGGGCCTGACCGGTCAGTTGGATAATGATCCAAAGACGTACGGAAAAGCGATATCGGACATCAATTCTGATAAGTGGCTTGAGGCCATGAAATCCGAGATAGACTCGATGGGTACAAACAAGGTTTGGACCCTAGTAGACCCACCCAAAGGGATAAAACCCGTAGGGTGTAAATGTTAGAATAGGTGACCATGTAAGCCAATTTTGGCAGGAATATGTAACCTATGTCTAGACAATTTCAGGTGTTTGATAAATCATTAATGAATAAAGAAGTGAATTTCATTTGGCATCACTTTGTTTGTGTTCACTTATATTTGTTTTCCATATCTGTTCACTACGCAAACAAAGCCCACGGACTGAGAATCAATTTCGGGGACTGGGACTACGCTTGGAGGTAGGTCCATGGAATCAGTCTTCCCGAATCAGTCCGGAAATCTCCAAGTCAAGGAATCCCGAAAATGGGTACCGGGATTCCATTTGAGACTTGCACTAAGCACCTGCTGTCGTGTTTCATCGACGGGTGACGAGGGTCGTCTAAGCAGTGTTAGTGGGTTAGCATGCTAGGACGCAGCTGACTGAGGTGACTCGCGGGAACCGTCTTACGGAGGACCTTGAGTATGGTCAGCAAGGTATGACGTGTATTCCCGATTCCAACGGTACAGGCCAAGTCCTTTGACTTGAGGAATTGCTCAGTTTACCTGTACGTTAGGGCTGTATCTTAGATATGGTGAGAGATTGCCAGAATTCTCTTTGGTAGTCATAAGCCATGTCTAGTACAGTTCTGGTGTACAAAGTGACAGTAGTTTCCAAAAAAGGATCTGTCTCCTGCCAATAGGTATTGACAGTTGAGTCTCATGTATGCTCTGTGTCTTGTCCCTAAAATCTGTGGCCACAGTAACTGAACAGAAGGGAAGGATTCCCTTGCGGCGTTTAGTGAGGACAGACCGACACTTAGGTCCAAAATGGGTACCTGCATTATCCGTCCCTAGACTCTAAGTGATGAGACCGAAGACATAAGGACAAGTGTACTGTTAGAGCCTAAATGTTCATCCCTGAATATTTCACCTAGTCTCTAGTGCCATGGACCGTTGCTAGATGGCCACCCATGGTAACGGAAGGATTCTAGGAATCCGACCAAGTCTAGCTGAAAGGTGAACCTAAAGAGTCACACACTATCCACACACATTTAGATATTTAATTAGGAATTAAATATTGGAGTGAAGGAATGATTAAATTGGATTTAATCGGGTCCTTTATTTTTCTTGGAGAAATAATTCCTTCTATTAGATATAAGGAATTAAATTGATAAATTAGATTTATCAAAGGGATTTATTTAATGGGCTTAAATAATATTTATATTAGCCTCTTGGAAATATTTAAATGGGTTTTAAATATTCCATTAAATTAAATTAAATCAACGGTGAGATGAATGGGAGAGATGGATGGCTAGGATTGTTTTGACTAGGTCAAAACACTACTTTGACTGGGACTTTGACTAGGTCAAAATCCTAGTCAAAATAGAGTTCTTGAAAGAGGAGTTTAAAGAGGATTAGACTCCTCTTCTATATAAACCCCTAGCATCCTACAAGTTGAAGGATGATGAAACTCCAACACACACACTACAACACACACACACGGATTCTCTCTCCCTCTCTCTCGTCCGATTCTCTCTCCCTCTCCAAGAAATATTTTCTTGGTTCTTTTTGTTCTTGGAACATTAAGAACTTGATGAATTAATACCATTAATCAATAATGTGTTATTGATTCATCCACTCCAAAAACATAAACTTGTTCGTTGCTAGCACGACGTGCAAGATACGTGGGTGGATCGTGTGTCACGATTTAGAGGGTCTCAAAGACGAGATCTTGGTGCAAAACGGGGAACAACGCTTGTAGCCGTTGAAGACGAAAACGACAACGGGTAGGTCTCGTTTTAATTTTTCGTCCTCTCTTTAATTTCCAACCCTATGGCCTCCATGATTTATTTTGTGTTATTCGTTCATGAGATACACCGAACGCCCGGGAAATTTCAAAGGCACACCCTTTGAAACGTGTTTTAATTTAAAAGTATTTTTAAATTCCATATTTAATTTTAATTATACCGCGCTTCCGCATTCGCGCTTTTCCCGGGACGATCCACAATTTCTTTCAGTGGTATCAGAGCCCAGTTCGGTGTATAGGCCTAGGGTTTATGTGCGTATTAAGTATGAAACGTGATTTAGCATGTTTTAATTGAATCTTGAATTTCTTGATTATTAAAGCATGTTATTTTATTGCTTTTAATTCGTGTGAATTTATGAATGTTGGTGTTTTTTTCTGTTTTTTCTTGGGAAACGGGATGGGAAATTAATCTGAAAAACGAGAGAAAACGCCACAGCCGGCCAGCCGGAAAGGCTGGCCGCGCGCAGCCCAGCACTGCCGGCCGCGCAGGGGCAGCGCGCAGCCAGGATGGCTGCGCGCGGGCGTGCGCGCATGGAAGCGCCTCCAGGCGCGCGCGCGGGTAGACAAAGGAGTCTGCGCGCGCGCGCCCGGCAGGCACGCCCATGGGCGCGCGCGCGCAAGGCTGACGGGCAGGGAGCCCGCGCGCGGACGGCCACCAGGCGCGCGCGCACGCAGACGGAGGCGTCTGCGCGCGCGCGCCGGCAGGCACGCCCAGTGCGCGTCTGCGCGCGCGCTCTGCGCACAGCGCAGGCACACGGCCGGTGGCCAGCAAGCCAGCGCGCGTGGGGAAGAAGAGCCTGCGCGCGCGTCGGCCTGCCGATGCGCTAGGCCGTGCAGTGCGCTGCCGGTCAGGCGCGCGCGCAAGCAGGCAGGGGCCTGCGCGCGCGCGCCCGGCCAGGCAGCGCCTGCGCGCGCGGCCGGCCGGCTGGCTGCCGCAGGCGGCGGCGGCCGGTGGCTGTGAAGCTAGGGTTTTGAAACCCTAGTGTTATTTTATTTTAAATTAATTTTCAGTTTTAATTTTGAATTAATTCTGAAAAATCGTTTTTTGGGTTCAATTTTTCCTAAGTTCCTAAAGACATTATTTTAGGAGTAAAATAAATTGGATTTGGAATCCCGGGGTTATTTTACTTAAGGATAATGAGGAAAGATTTTCCTAAAACGAGAAAAAGATTAATATTACCAATATTTATATTTTTTTATTTTCACACGTTGCGCACATATTCATTTATTTTCATCTTGGATTAATATGATTGGAAAACATGTGTTGTTGAAATATTATGATTATGTGATTGGATCATATAATTATGTGTGTTGGATGGAAATGGATGATCACGAGCCCTAGACCGAATGTATGGTTTAATTTTCTGTTGGGCCTGTGTGCCTCTTTAACTGCTTTCTCCTTCTCTCTTTCTAGTGCCTTGGAATAATAAGGCTTTCTACCTCCCTCCTTATGTACTCCCCCCGGGTTTTCGCTGGGGTTTCTATTTTTTAATATGTAATGAGAGTAGACTAGGAGTGAGGTTTCTTTTTGTAATTGGTGGAGAAGAAGGAAGGACCACATGGAGAGCCCAGACCGGAGGTCCCTTGGAGTTTTCCATGAAGTGAAGAAAGAGAAAAGAGACCAAGGCCCATCAGCATGATGATTGGGTTACTATTATTGTAATAGTATAGGACCAACCCTAGATTGACCATAGATCCACTGCGGGCTCAGTGGATCGCATAGGATTCGGGCTCGTGATCATCCAACAGGGGCGTGCTAGGCTTTAATTTTGCATGTGGTTATTGTGATGGATGAATGGGTTTTTATTTATCATATAACTGTTATGGATGGATTTTATTTATGCATTATGGATGAATGTATGAATATATATTATGAGATCTCGGTCATTCACTACTCTCACATTGGTTGGACCAATGTTGAAATATTAGACCCTAGATAAAGTGGACATGAACTCTAGGAGTTTGTCCATGCCTTCCAATCCATGGCACAGTGAGGAAGCTGTTTTAGGTCAATAGCGTGGTCTCACGAGTCGTGGCACGTTATTGTACTTAAAAGAAGCTGCACTATGTCATGAACGAAAAATGGGCTGTTGTTACCTGTCTCACGAGTCGTGGGGGTACTAGTGGGTCCATGGCTCGGTCGATTGGGTCGGGTCTAACGCCCAATTAGCATGATTCGCTTGGAGTCCTCGGGATCATGCAAAAGGGTGAGGCAATAATCTTGGGAATCTCGTGGAACGAGAATGGTATGGAATACCTCCCACAGGATCTTTTCCATGCGAATCGTAAAAGCGGGGTATGGGAAAAATCGCTGTGGATCCCAAGCCCACTAGGAAAGGATTTCCCGAAAATCACGTTTGAGAGTACCGTGTTTTCGTATAAATAGTGGGAGGATTAAATGACTAAAGACCAAGCATTTAATTATTTCATCAAACCACCGTCTTTATTTTCTGCTGATCGCGCGTTGTTTTCTAAATGTAGATTTAAAATGTCTAAGAACCCACTATCAACCATTCTTGAGACAAACAAATTCAATGGAACAAATTACAACGACTGGTTGCGCAATCTCAGGATAGTCCTAGATTACGAGAACCAAGGCTACGTCATGGACGAGCCTCTCCCTAGGACCTTGCCGGAAGGATCCACGCCAGAAGAACGTGAGACGTTCGAGACTTGGCATAAGGATAACCGGAAGGTCCGTAGCATCATACTTGCTTCGATGACCAATGAGATTCAGAAGCAATATGAAAGGCTAGACGATGTCCCTTCCATTATGGCTCGCCTTAAGGATTGCTATGCAGTCCCGGACCGGCATACTAGGTATGTCGCGACCAAGGCGTTCTTTGGAACTAAAATGACAGAAGGATCCTCTGTACAAGAGCATGGGGTTAAAATGCTTACCCTAGTGGAAAAGCTCGAGGACCTAAAGGCAGGTCTCGATAACGAAACGTACATAGATGTGATCCTTCAGTCACTCCCACCCTCCTTCGACCAATTTATCGTCAACTATAACATGAATGCACTTGAGAAGGGCATTCATGAGTTGATCAATATGTTGGTGCAATACGAGGCAACGACTAAGAAGTCCACGCCTTCGGTATTGTTTGGAGGTGCTTCAACTTCCAAGACGAAAGGCAAGGGTGCCGGACGTTGGAAAAAGAAGAAGGGGAAGGGAAAAGCCGTCATAGCAGCTACGAACACTCAGAGTGTTCCCATTGCCAAAGAGGGGAAAGGCAAAAGGGAAAGGTTGTCTCCAAGCAACAGTCAAAGGCATATGACATATGTATCAACTGCCGTGAGAAAGGGCATTGGAAGAGAGAGTGCCCCAAACTCTTCTCAAACCAAGGTATATATGTGATTGAGGTTAATATGGTCACTAATTCTGCCTCTTGGGTATTGGATACCGGCTGTGGAGCTCACATTTGCAATGATTTGCAGGTGCTGAAAAGAAACAGAAAACTAAGTAGCGGGGACATGATCCTGAAGCTTGGAAATGGCAAGGCCATCTCGACAGAAGCAGTAGGATCCGCCACTTTAGTGATTAGTGATACCATTAGCATAGAATTAGAGCAGGTTTATTTTGTACCTAGTATGATTAAGAACATCATTTCCATTCCATTGTTGGACAATAGTGGTTATGAGTTCAGAATCAATAAAAATTGCTTTTATTTGATGAGGTGTGGAATTGCTCATCTACTTGGTACATTGCACAACGGGCTCTGTATCTTGCAACAAACGAATTTCGTTCTTAACGCTCAACACAAACGGAAATTAGATAATAACGGGAACGCACGTCTGTGGCACGCTAGGCTAGGTCACATATCCCAAGATAGGATGAAAAGGTTGGTAGACTCAAAGAACCTAGAGGTTGGGGACTTGAGCGATCTACCAACTTGTGAATCTTGTCTAAGAGGAAAAATGACCAAGAAGCCCTTTGTAGGTCAAAGCAGGCTTGCCACGGGTCTGTTGGACTTGGTCCATACAGACGTATGTGGACCACTAAGGACGCAGGCTCGAGGTGGGTTCTCCTACTTCATAACCTTCACCGATGATCATTCACGGTATGGTTATGTTTACCTAATGAGGTACAAGTCTGAAGCTCTTGAGAGGTTTAAAGAATTCAGACTTGAAGTGGAGAACCAGACCAACTGCAAAATTAAAGTCCTACGGTCAGACCGAGGTGGTGAATACCTTAGTGCCGAATTCCTTGATTATCTAAAAGAACATGGTATAATATCAGAATGGACACCTCCCGGAACACCACAGTTAAACGGCATCTCTGAAAGGAGGACCCGAACCCTGTTGGACATGGTTCGGTCCATGATGAGTTTTACCAAATTGCCCTTATCGTTTTGGGGTTATGCATTATAAACGGCAGCCAAGTTGTTGAATTTGGCGCCTACCAGTGCATTGACCCAAACGCCATATGAGATATGGCACGGCAAGCCTGCGTCCTACAACTACTTGAAAGTGTGGGGTAGCCCCGCATACGTCAAGAGGTTAGTGGGAGATAAGCTAGAATCCAGGTCTAGCCTATGCAGGTTCGTTGGATACCCTAGAGAAACTGCGGGTTATTACTTTTATGACCCTTTGGAACAAAAGGTATTTGTTTCAAGGAATGCAGTATTCTTGGAGCAAGGCTTCCCGGAGGATATCCAACCTGATGAGCTGATCCTTGAGGAATCAAGTGATGGAACTCAGTCATCAGAAAATAGCCGCGGAAACCTCACCAAGAGCATTTAGGATTAACGCACGGAGGGCTGACCAACCTAGAGAAGTCCAACATGCTAGGCATGAAGGACAACCTCAAGAAAGGCCAGTCCCGGCCCCTGAACCGCCGGCTCCGATACAGTCAGCGCCCACAGTCACCACTGACGTTCCCGTCCTCCGTAGGTCCACTAGAGAATCCAGACCTCCAGTGAGATATGGGTTTCTAGGTGCGACCGATCTTCTGGATAACGATCCTAAGACATACGGGGAAGCGATGTCTGACATCGACTCCGGGAAATGGCTTGAGGCCATGAAGACCGAAATGGACTCCATGAGCGAGAACCAAGTTTGGAGACTTGTAGATCCACCGAAAGGTGTTAAGCCAGTGGGCTGTAAGTGGGTCTACAAGTGCAAACTCGGCGTTGATGGAGAAGTCACAACCTTTAAGGCTAGGCTTGTAGCTAAGGGATACACTCAACGACCCGGGGTCGATTTTGAGGATACCTACTCGCCAGTAGTCATGGCTAAGTCCATTCGGATCCTGCTTGCCATAGCAGCATGGTATGACTATGAAATATGGCAGATGGACGTGAAAACTGAAAGAAATCGGTGGATCGTCCCGGGAGATTAACGCGAATAGCGGAAGCGCGAAATAGTGCGTAATAAAAATTACAAAGCATAATTAAATGGAATTTAAACTATGCATAATATACATAAACGAATCAAGGGGTGTGCCCTTGATTCTCCCGGGCGTTCGGTGTATCTCATGTTCAATAAAACACAACATGGAGGCCATAGAATTAGAAACGAAAAACCATAATTAAAGAACCTACCCGGTTGTAGTTTTGTCTTCGTTCGGCTACATGCATTGTTCCCCGTTTTGCACCAAGATCTCAAGAAGAGACCCTCTAAGTCATCTCACTCGCTGCACCGGAAAGCAACGAACCCTTGTGCTAGCAAGAAAATCATTGGGGAGAAGAGACATCGGTACACGCTATCAATTAACGCAACCGGCGTCTCTTACGTTCTTAACTTGAATAAAATCAAGAAGAACAAAGTATATTTCTTGGAGAGAAGAAAGAGGGTGGACGAATTTGAGAGAGATGAGAGATGAGAGTTGTAGAGAATACTAGGTGTAAGTGTGTGTTTTTTAAGTATTTATAGAAGATGGAATTCTATTCCTTCTCAAACTCTTCCAAAGAGACACACTTTGACTAGGATTTTGACCTAGTCAAATCCTAGTCAAATTAGGCTTTGATTAAGTCAAATTAATCATGGCCCTTCATCTCATCATTCTCTAGATCAAATCTTGTCCATCCATTTTGATGGGCTTTATGGAATGGGCCTATTTAATTCTAAATTAAATATTCCCATGGACTTTATATTAAAATCCTATTTAATATACTAAGCCCATTAATTAATGGAATGGACTTTATTTAATTCCAAATTAAATAGTCCATGGACTTTATATTAAATCCTATTTAATACCAAGCCCATTAATTAATTCCATAGAATGGGATTATTTAATTCTAAATTAAATAGTCCCATGGACTTTATATTAAATCCTATTTAATATACTAAGCCCATTAATTAATTAATGGAATGGACTTTATTTAATTCCAAATTAAATAGTCCATGGACTTTATATTAAATCCTATTTAATACCAAGCCCATTAATTAATTAATTCACCCTTTTAATCTAATTAAAAGGAAAGCCCATGCTTTGTAAAATTCATAAATCTAATTTATGAACTCAAGCCCGATTATTCCAAATAATACATCGAGGCTTGTATCTCCAAGAAGTATAATTTAATTCCATTAAATTAAACCTTCTCCCGGAATTAATTCCAAATTAATTCCCTTTCATTTGGTGTAGCGGGTGTGACTCTTTAGGTTCACCTTTCAGCTAGACTTGGACCTACTTTTCATTATTTCATAACTAAAGTAGTCCGTTACCATGGGTGGCCATCTAGCAACGGTCCATGGCACTAGAGACTAGGTGAATTTATGGTGTGAACATTTAGGCTCCGAGTTATACGCAGGTGCGGTCCTACCGACGCTCGATACGTACGGGTACGGTCCTACTGTCGCCTGTCTCCCGGCCTTTAGTCTAGGGGTCGGTTCCCATCGTTGACTAGGCAACTATGCATAATGCTCGAGATAGGTTTAACTCGACGTAGGAAATCCTTTCCCACTACATCAAGTGCTATGGCCATAGACTTTGTGAGTCTAAACCATCTCCGAGCGCATAGGAGATCTTGCTGTCATATCCTTTGACAGGGGACAGATCCTATCTTGGAATTCACCGTTCTTACATACTCCGACTGCACTGGACGAGGCTTATGATGACCATGTGATATAATCGGTCAAATTTCACCAGATCCAAGATACAGCCTTAGTATGTAGGGGACTGCCGTGATCCTCAAGTCCGAGGACTAATCCGTACTATCGGAACCGGGAATACGAGTCATACCGACCAAGCCCGAGTAGCTTCTATATGACGATTCCCGCGAGTCACCTCAGTCGGCCGCTCCCCAGCAGGCCGACCCACTAACACTGCTTAGACGATCCTCGTCACCCGTCGATGAAACACGACAGCAGATGCTTAGTGCAAGTCTCAAATGGATTCTCGATGCCCTGTCTCGAGATTCCTTTGACTTGGAGTATTTCAGACTAATTCGGCGAAACTGATTTCATGAACCTACCTCCAAGCGTAGTTCCAATTTCCCGAAATGTTATTTCAGTCTGTGGGCGTTTGTTGTGACATCGTAACGATGCAAGCAGTAAGTACAACAAACTCATGCCTATGAATCCTTACTGCATTCATTAACATAATATTACTTGTTCACAGATTGACGAATGGTTCTCAGAACAGCCAATACCATTGACTTTCTGGTCACCTATTCTAACAATCTCCCACTTGACCAATAAGTCAATTACCCACTTTGTTCAGAATCCTCTGAGTATGAGTAATCTACGATACCGACTAAGGTATTGTGGGTCCGCTTATATTTCCTTGCGAAGCAATACGGTCTAACCGTGTTACCTCTATCCACCATTGCCTCTTAGAGATGGTGGTTGTCTAAGAATATTTTCGTGGATCTTGTGATGAGATCTCGTGCCAATACTCCCATAGCCAAGTTGCCTGCCATTTAGGCAAACATGGCTTGGTCGTGCTAGGCGCCACGTCCATCCTATGGACGCGGTCTTCATCAGTGACCATTATCCGATGCACTCGTCATTGGGCCTGACTGTGCATACCTTTGAGACTAACTGGTTTTCACTTATGCTCTGGAAGCTAGTATCGCTTTAGCCTTCCAAAGCAACTCTCAACAGACGGTGCATCATGAACACATCTTTAGTCCTTATTCAGGTACTAAGGATCGTTCTTGATTGCTGTCTTCAACCCCTCAGTGCATTACCGATTTATGTTGAGCCATGCTAGAAGCACTCTCAACATCGGTTCCTATGCACCGAGTAAACATATCATATGTTTGCCTAGGGTTAAGACGTAGGGATACTCAACATCCAAGCCTTCTCATTAGTCCACCGTGACTAAGTCTTGAATGGCTTGATGCTTTATGCATAGTATCCAAGTTTTCTCATCAGTCTTACTATGACTGAGTCTTCGAACACTTGTCCCTCTACATATATGAGTTTTTCTCATCAGTCCACCATGACTGAGTCTTTGAAAAGCTCAATTCATGATATGTATGTGGGATCCCTAAAATGTCATCGAGAATTTTCGTGAGTTACAGTTTTGAGTTTTAGTGATTACTAATGCCTTGAATTCATCCATGAATCAAGACATTACACACTTAAACACTTGGAACGCCATTTCTACTCCCACTGATCACCTACGTCGTTTAAGACCGAGTCATGCTCCGTATGAGCTCGTCAAAACGAATATTCCAGTTATGCGGTGTTTCAAACCTTGTTTGAATTTCCTAGTGGATTCTATGGCTCCTCTCCATAAATCCTACTACGATGTCCAACATCACATTCCGCAAGTCATTTGGATTACTATCCAAATTTGACCGAACATATCCCGATCACTCGTACCTTTTACGACATTCGGGTTCGTTCTTAAGGGGACTTGGAATATGATCAATTTAAGATAGAAATGCAATTATAAGCAACGTTTTAGCATTATTCTGTCGTCAACCTACACAAACCAGACACCGAGTCTAATTTGCCTCCCACTAGTCCCTTGACGTATGTAGGATCCTTCTACATGCTCAAGAACTTTGTCGGGACATAGGCTTGCCAAACCATGGCTCCTTGTGCTTGACTCCTAGCAAAGTGCCATGTTCCTTACGTTGGCAATTTTGAGTCTACGTCTACACGGGCTAAGGTAATTGGGCGAAACTTCGATGGATCTTCGTCCAACGAGATTCGATCATTCCCTTTATCATAGACCGTCATATTTGGCCTTTATAGGAAATGTTTCATTGAGAATTCCATTCTCAACTTGGATGCTCAAGGGCTCCCACTAAATACACGGCCTTTTTCGATCCTATCGAAACAGGTTTAATTTTGCAACCATTTATGGT
The DNA here is from genome assembly GCA_034509735.1 of Sesamum alatum. Classification (NCBI taxonomy): domain Eukaryota; kingdom Viridiplantae; phylum Streptophyta; class Magnoliopsida; order Lamiales; family Pedaliaceae; genus Sesamum; species Sesamum alatum. The sequence goes on from JACGWO010000032.1 coordinate 62,861, forward strand.
TCACCTCCTTAAGTCTAATTCCCAAACCTCCTATGGGATCTTTAGACTTTTGAACCCTCTTATGGTCTTGTGTATTAGTAACCTACAGTTGTTTTATTGGCTCCCTTCCAATAGACTATTTGGCAAGCATACTTTGTCCAACAAAGAGCTTTCGGACTTTCTTCTTCATAAAAGACTTGTAAATTTAGTCGATTCGAATCATCTATTTCTAGATTCATCGAACTTTCCAATTTACTTATCTTTTAATAAGAAGAAACGTCCTAGCTGTTGTAGATGCCAAATCTGTAAGTTGGTCTTGATTAATCCATTTAAATAATTTGAATTTTGAGTATCCATAAACCTTTTATAGGATGGTATTTTAGGAATTTACGTACAAACACTAGCAAACATGAATCAATATTCAATAATTTTGTTTGATCAATATGTATGTAATAAAACCTTTGTCCAACAAAGAGACATACTTTTGATCAAGCTAGGTTACGTAATTCCTATATTACCCTAACATGATCACGATTATGGGCCTAACAAGTCTCTAGTCCTTTTCATCAATGGACCTTGCCATTGTTGAATCCTAGAACTGTTCTTGGCTTTTTAAGTCCTTATTCACTTTCTGCAAACCACCCGCAGATTAGTGATAGGAATGGTATCAAATACCAAATAGAGTAAAAGTGATCATGTCAATACTCAATATCAAATTTTACCTACATTGGAGAGGGGTTTAGAATACTCCCCTTTCCAATGGCCCTTTTTACGACAGTAAATGCTTACGTTCTTAGAATCTATTGACTGCTTGAACCTTTTGCTCTTTCCTTTACCTCCACCTTGTGTTGTAAAGGAACAACACTTGAAGTGCTGCAATAGTTGATGTTACCTTACCCTTCTTCCTCTTTTAGCGTCTGGCACCCTTGCCTTTCGCTATGGAGGTTGAAGCCTCTCCTACTAGTACCAACGGCGCAAGATTTTGCAATCGTTGCCTCGTACTAGACCGACATAATTACCAACCTATGAAGATCTTTTCTAAGCTCATTCATGTTGATAATTAATGGTTCGTAGGAGGAAGGAAGAGACTGAAGGATCATGTCAATGTACGTCTCTAAGACTGACGTGGAGGTCTTTTGAGCTTCTCCACTAGGGATTGCATCATCACTCCATGTTCTTTGTACCGACATCCCTTCCGTCATCTTAGCTCCAAACATGCCTTCGTTGCATTTTACCCCACATGCTGGTCCAAGACCATATAGACATGATGCAAACGAAGCATAGTTTGAGCCAACATCATTATATCCTACTTGTCGGTGGTCATCCTTCAACTTTTGAACGCCAAGCGTTGCCTTAGTTGTCGACCCCTCCGGCAAGGGCTGAGGAACGTCCTCATTCCGGTATGTGAGTTAAGGTTCTGGAAATCTAAGACCATCTTAAGATTTCGCAGTCAATTCGTCTAATTGGTTCCTTTTTAAATGAGCCTCTTAGTGATGTGTTTGGTGGATTCTTAGACATTCACAACATATATGAAACAGAAAATAATAAGCAGAATGAAGTAATATTTTGGTTAAGTCTCGGTCTTTAGTCCTTAACCTCTCCCACTATTTCTACGAAAACACGGCACTCT
>JACGWO010000025.1:0-2500 GCA_034509735.1 Sesamum alatum
TCCCTTAGCCCACAAGCACTAAGTAAGTCAATTACCTTTTTTCTTCTCTTTTGTCCTCTTTTTTTTATTAAAAAAAGAATCCAGATATCTCCGAGAAACTACACTAAAGGGAACTGGTAAGTATAGACGATGCCTAGAAATGATAGTAACACCTGGGGTGACGCCTTCGAAATACCAAATCCCAGCTTAAGTCCACAAAAGGTCTACACTTTAACTAGGAACAGAAAGGTTAGCGAAATAACCGCGTTGCTCGATCAGTGAAACCAGAGTGGTGGTCTTCTGGGACGATACATTCGTAATGAATCTATCCTAGTTTGCCCAGTAATGTTGTGGCTGCAATGCGTAGTCCGTCGTTCTCTGAACCATTCTTTAGGTGAGAGAAAAACTTCTCTTTAAAAATGAATGGAAGGTAATAAATAAAAACTGCCTGTAGATAAGTCTATAAACATGCTATTTTGACGTGATGTAAGAATCGATTATATTATATACTATATTAAGTCACTTGATACTGACTTACTCCCCAAAAGCATGCTATGCTCAAACGGAGAAGCCGGTCCGTCCGATTTAAGTTGAAGTCAATTCACGGGGAAGAAAGAGCTGGCGATCTTTACTCGTCCATCACTCCCACTTGAAGTTAAGAGGTAGTAGGAGCATGAGATGAGGGCTCACACAGATACGAATGTTGTCAAAGCTACTAAGGAAGAAAAAACCCCAGGAATTGAGTTCTTATTCTTATGGGGAAGAGTGAACACTATGATTGGTGGGGCCCCCTCCTTATTTGAGTTCGCACCTGATAATCGTATCATCAAAAAGACATTGACTAGACTTGAGAGCATTCTCATTAAGTAGGTACGATCGCCAATAACTTGACTTTGATTTCACTCTGACTTGCCCAAATCTATGAATTGCGTCATATAAGGATCAAGATAGATTACTTTTGTCATATTGATCATCAGTCAAAGGGGCGGGTTAGGCGAGAGTAGGCAACTAGCCCATTCTTGCTAGAACAATTGACTACCAGACTTGTATACAAGAATCAAAGAGACAGAGGCCTTGGGAATCCAGGAGAGCTTAGGTGAAGGCTCGAATAGCTTAGTTGTTAGTTGAAAGACTCTGTATGGGGTGTTCTTTCTATAAAGTTATAAACGGAAGGATCTTGCTTTCTAAAAGCCATAGTCAGGCAGAAAGCAGTGTGCAGTCAGCCAGTAGATGACGCCAGAGAGGGATTTGTCAAAGCACGGATAGGAGCTCTACCACGATATGATCTCTCTCATTGAGAAAGCGCTATCAAAGCCGCTGCCCCAATAGCTTCGTTCAGGAGCGAACAACCACTAAATTGCTTCTTAAATGGAGGAGCGGAAGGGGCAAAGTCAACGACTGAGGCCAGAAGGTATGTGAAAGTAGAAGCCAAGGACAGAGAGAGCGGAGGAGAGGACTGATTGAATGAATGTCATTTCACGCTGATAGGAATGGGGGTTATCCCCGTATATTCTATTTCTCCTGTCTTATTGATCAATGGTATGCCATGAGATGCTTCGCCCGGAGGATCATTCATGGTGAAGATCCCAACATGATCTACTCGCTCAAGTCTGATTAAAGCACTCCAACCAACCCAACAAAAGAAGTAACGGGTACTACTGGAATGAAATCGGCATCTAATTTCATTTCGGGTCGGGATCCAATTCTCTTATAGAAGAAATGGATTGATATGGATTTTCCCAGCTGCATTGTCATCATCTCACTTCCTCTTCATGACAGAAAAGAAGAAGTTGCTTGACTCAGTGTACGAGGTGAATGAGGGGCTACTTAATGAAAAGAGAAACCCGCCACTAGAGCGGAAGAAGTCTTCTATACTCTATTTGACAATACCAGCAAGTCCGTCTTCTCGGCTGACGTGACGGCTGAATGGATTGCCTCTACATCAGGATAATTTTTGAATTTGAATGTGTTATATCCGCGATAATCTCATTTCTTTCGATGGATCCAATCGATTTTTCTTTAATGTTAAGTCGAAGTCTATTTCTCGCCCGCTCTGGAGTCAACTTCATTCCTCTCAGTTTTTGAGTTGTCAAATAAATCCGAGTTTCTTTCAAAGCTTCGGAGTCTGCCAGGCACGACATTGCCTCTCCCATCGGGTCTCGCCATCCACCGCGCCTGACACTCCAAGCAGCACGCACTGCATTCGGTCCTATGGAAAGGAGTTGTTGGACACACCCTCGGGCTCCTCTTTATTCTATTGTGTACCTCGGTGCTTCTTACTTGGGAATCCCTTACCGCTCCGTGGGTTCCAATCATTCAAGACAGAGGAAAAAGCTTGGCTTGATGAGAAGGGAGAAATAAATTCCTTTCCATTCCCATATACGAACGAGCTTCATGAATCGAATCCACGGAATCTAGTGAACGAGACTGAATCAAGAGTTTAGAAAAGGTTCATCATTTGGAAAACTTCCTCTTTCGTCCACTCCAAAAGTGGAAGCGAGAAGCAGATTTATTGCTAAAA
>JACGWO010000025.1:7500-32500 GCA_034509735.1 Sesamum alatum
TAGCAGGGCGGGTCGCTTGAGTGTCAAAACCAAGCGGTGGTTGTTTTTCCTTGGCTCATCATTGATCTCTTGGAAAAGCAAGAAAGAAGAAACTGTATCCAAGTCCAGCACAGAAGCCGAGTACCTTCTGTTGAGTAATTTATTTTTGCTTTGCTTATTTAGAAGAGTAGTCGCAGAGTTCAGTCAAGCCTTAGCAAGGCTCTTTCAATAGAAAAAAGGGACAAGGTTGGCTTTCTAGCAATAAGTCGAGTAAGCGAAAGTCTTGCAGAACCTTGCTTGACCCGCTGACTTGGAACTATTTAAACACTACCTTTCCTGGAGAGTAAAGTTTTGAAAAAGAAGGTTCCAATGAATCCGAGGAAAGATCTTCGACCAAAGTGGGTAGATGGAATCATTTGAAAGGTTCGAAGACCTTTCGATTCCATTCAGGTTCTTGTTCAAGAGCAAGGATAAAAGAAGAATTTGATAAAGACGGACTAGACCAATGAAAGAGTAGATAAAGGATGGAATTCAGTGGATGGACAATTCTTGAACTCTACCCACACAATGGTTGTTTGGACAGTATCCGTCGACGGGCAGAACCCCGGGCGCCATCGTCTAACTATATATACTAACTATATATAAGATAATGATTGTTAATCACCCAAGGGCCAAGCCTGAGGGCATGAGTCATTGCTTCTTTGTCTTCCATTCTAAGACAGAAGCAATTTGAACCCATGTCTATAAGTTCTATATCGCCGGAGGGCTTCCAGAGGGTGTGAATGCGTGTGAGGAGAGCTTTAGCTCTTTCCGAACAGTTTCAAGATAAGTCCTTCTCGCCAATTCTATTGCCCTTTCCCGTTCATTGCCATTCTTGCTCTTGGTTGGGTACGCCTCCTAGGGGATGTCTGCCTTAGTGACTGAATGTTGGATCGTGTTCTAAGTCTTCTTCCTAGCGGCCTGGCTCTATGCTTGCTTGCTCGATAGGAGGCTGAGGCTCGTGCGTTAAGGTTTAGGTGTGAAGATCCATAAGATGAGGAGGGAGGTGCGTTCTCAGAGAGAGAGAGGGAATCATCTATCCAATTCCTATGTTCACAGAGGGGCTCAAAAAAGAGAGTGAGTGAAAATAATGCACTACATGGATGCTATTTGGACCCTACGAAAGTAAGCCTCGAGCTGGTCCGTACCAAGCAAGAAGATTGGCTTCATTTGCCATCAGAAGAAGGTCATGTTGGAAAGCAAGCATGTGCAAGAACCAATCAGGATCCGCGGGACCTGAGGTTTTCCTGGATGGATTGACCTACAACTGATTGACTCAGGCCCTTTCTCACTGACTTTTTCCTTCATTCGGAGAAGTCATCAGGAATAGAACCAGTGGAAAGTCGTATGCAGAAGAGAAGTGCAAAATAGGCAAAGACGAAGACTTTGGAAGCGAAAGATGCACCGATTGAAGCTCCTCCAGCCCAGCTGCTGTTTATTGAGCTCAAAGTGGATGAGAGAGAGGCTTTTCCATGCTCTCTATGCTATGGTCTTCTCAATTGCCTAGTCTCGGTTCAAAGACAGTGGAAGGATCCATCCATCGCATCGGCCTTTCTATCTCCACAGCGCTGACCTGCACTTTCCACCTAGTTCACCGACCTTACGAGTCTGATTTGGCTCTCTATTGTCCACTAAGGAAACGCCAAACAACTCCACTGCGACTGAGCAATCTCATTGATCTGACTGACCTTCCTACTCAGTATGGAAGGACTCTTGACTGACTCTGAAACTGAGTCTTCTGACTTGGATTGGTATACTGGGGTAAATTCTAGCCTATCTATGGCGCTTTCAAAGACTTTTTCAAGACCATCCAAGGCTTTCCATTCCGCCATGCATATAGAGCCCGCTTTTCTTCTTCGATGAGAAAGCTCTGGTGGATTTCTACGTCTTTCCAAGGAAGAATTCGCACTTCAAAGAGGTAGGACTCTCCTTCCTTTGACCAAGGGGTTCACTCTGAAAGAGGGCATCGACTACACTGAGACCTTCTCTCCGGTTTCTAATAAGGACTCACTCAGGATAATCATGGCTTTGGTGGCTCATTTTTACTTAGAACTTCACCAGATGGATGTGAAAACGGCTTTCCTCAATGGGGATCTACAGGAGGAAGTGTACATGGACCAACTTTTTGGCTTCTCGCAGGAGGGCAGCGAGCATTTAGTGTGCAGATTAAGGAAGTCGATATACGGACGAGTCTTCCCATCAGTGGTACCTAAAATTCCATTAGGTTAGAATGACCTTTGGGTTTAAGGAAAACGGTGTTGATCTGTGTATATACCTAAAGGTCAATGGGAGCAAGGTTCTCTTTCTAGTCCTATATGTTGACGACATACTGCTTGCTAGCAGTGATCTGGGGCTGTTGCATGATACGAAGGCATTCCTCATAAGGAACTTTGAGATGAAGGATATGGGTGAGCCTCATATGTCATGGGCATTGAGATTCACATGGCCTTTGTTTTCATCTACCGCGGCTATTCTGGAATACCAGATTGAATCGAAAATCTCCTTAAGCTATGTTGGATCGCCTTTCGCCGGGTGTGATTACAGAATCCTATATGCGGAGCTTGCCGGGTATTTCCGATATGGCTAATTCCTATTAAAATATGCCAACATAAGCATAAGACAGCAAAGAAGATACGATATCCTCGAATCGGATTCATGCATCGAAGGAATAGAAGACCAAAGCAAGTTCGTGCCACTTTAGGTTTAGGAAATCCTCCGAAATAACCATAATACGGGCTTTCCATTGTTCTCGAATCCCCCCTCGAGAGCTTTTTTCGTTTTTCCTCTTCTACTTTCTCTTTCTGGCTCGGTTTATGTCAGAAGGGGGGTGAATAAAGAATCAAAGAAAGGGAATGCCAGTGCAATGACACCAGCCCCATCCAATGCCGTTGACTTGGGGTCAACAATAGGGAGATAGAGCTAAATGGCATTCATTCAGTAGATCACTAGTCGTTAAGGCTGTTAAGAAGGAAGACCTAATCGAAAAAAAAAGTCGTTGAGATGCCAGCTAGGGATAGTACTCTTTGATACTTTTAAGATGATCATAGATCACCCTTGATCAATAGGTCTGAGAGTCAAGGACTCCTGGAATTAGGGATCACTCAAGAAAGTGGTTTAAGGGGCTAAAGCCAAAACTAGCCATTGTAACTGATAGTTCTTCTTTCGGATAGTCCTTTCTTTTAGAACGAGGAATATTTTATATCTTCTCTCTTTTCTGCGCGCTAGGCTTGAACCCTATTGTGGTCCCCGCCCCTATATGCCCTGGGTAGACATGTGAAGGTAGACTTTGACCGGTCTTGGTCTGTGTTTGGGCGTGCTAGCAAGGCTAAGGCTTGAAAAAGAGTACATCAAGATCAGTCAAGTCATCACTTATTCGATTGTTGATTCTATTCCCTAGCCAGGTCGAATAAATACCATATTGGTTCCACATTCTTAAAAAAGCGGGATAGAGCTCTGTATTCCACCTGGAGGAACCCGGCTTATGAATGACCCTATCGATGTGAGTTGGGCTCCTGTTGGCGTATTCCTATTCGTATGATCTCTCCGAAGCTTCTCCTAACTATCTGTATTTTCACTAAAGGCCTATCTCATCATAGTAGGCGTTGAGAGGCGAACCCATTCCCTAGATGCCCTATCTATTGTTCATGCCTTCTTTAGGGTGGATCTGATCCCCTTTCTACTCTCATTATGGGAAGGTTCAATTTGACCACTAGCAGGTTTTTTCGGAAAACTCTATTTATTCTGGTGTGGATGGCAGGCAGGCGCAGATCGATGCGCGTGAGTGAAGAAGGGAAAGCGTAAGTGAACTCGATCCAGTGGAGGAGGAAGCTCGGTTCAGTCCTTGCAGATCTTGAGTCACTCACTTCAAGAGTCGAATCCGCAACTCTAGTTTCAGGGGTATTTGCCATTATGAATAGTAAAGGCTACTATGAGCAGAAAGGGACTAGACTACTTGGCTCGATCGAGCAGCATCTACACCCTCTCGCGTAACGACTTGAAGCTAGGCTAGGATCGGATCCAATTCTAGGAGCGATGTAAGACCAGTAAACCAAGTCTTGCTATGTTTTTTATCTAGGAGCTTTGGTTTGAACACGTTGTTCTCTTTTATTAGGAAGTTCCCTTTTTCTCAATAGGAGGTGTGGTTCCGTTGGACCTGCTCTTTATGCAGCTTAAAGGTTGAACTGGACATTGCTCCCGCTATTGGTAGGCTTACTCGACTAAGAATTCAAGGAAGTGAACTGGCGGGACTCTGCTACTGTAGAGGGTTGATGTGGGAGAGGGGGCGACTGTAGTTTATCGGTAGGAGACCCTTCTTACTTAGAGAGTCTGGTTCCGATCTTTTATCCTTCGAGGTAGTCAAAGTGCTTTCGTCCTTTATTTATAACTAGTACGATGCTCCGGAAGCCGAGAAAGATTAGTCCACTACTCACAAAATAAGGTAGATAGCTTTCCCTACTTACTTTCTCTCTCCTTGCGGGAAATCCACTTCTTGGCAGTTCTATTTGAACTTAGTATCTAAGATATTAGTAATACCAACCCAGCATGCTCCCTTCTAAGGCTTCTGCTTCTCTCTAATAACGAGAAAATGACTCTTTCAGAAAGCAAAGCTACAACTCTTCAGTCTAAGCTATCTAAGCTAGAACTTAAGGCCTACCTCTTTTCCAGAGATACTCCACTTTCCGGTCTAGCTTCACTAACTGTATTCACCGCTTTCCAGATCTCGGAACTAGATCTACTTTACTCATCGGCATTCTCTAAATGAATTACGTTATGGTCCTGAACTCTCGATATATCATATGTAATGACAGATCGAGGTAAGCTTGTCTTTTCGGAAGAGGTGAGAGTGGCAGGGCAAGAAAGTCAGAATCATACCCGATATTCAGAGTGCCAGAGCTAGAAGCGGCAGCCATAAAGTGGAGGAGCTGAAAGCCATTTGCTGTCTCCTTCGCTACCGCTCCGTGGGGTCAACATTACGCAATTAGTCCAGTTTCAGTTCTGACTCTAGCTGCAACCTATCTATATAGGGGAAAAGTGACCGCCCTCGATCACAGACGAAAAATTTCATAAGAGAAGAAAAACGTATTCGCCATAGTGGAGATATCCTTTGCTTGCTGATAGTACTACTAGCTCTTGACTTAAGAGGCAGTAAGTAGCTCACCAATTTCGGGTGTACGCGTCCCGTAGTCTAACTGGTACTCATGTCTTCTATAGCAGTATGGTATATGTTGGTTCCAGGTTGCTTAGGACAGTTCTACCACGGGCGAATTCCGACCCTCACTGTACCCCCACACATCTGGTTACATGCTCATGGGATTGCTTTCAATAAAGATACTCATCTAGTTTTCCCTGCGAAGTACTGATGTGAATGACAATCCACTTCAACCGCATGGGAATGATAAGGTGAATGCTGTGTCCCGAGATGAAGCTATTTTCTTTTTTTGAACACAGACCGAATCAATGCCCGGAACGAACGAACAAGCGTCCGCATATAAGAGACATCTATGAGAGAAGGTTCTCGAACCGCCCGAATAGAGCCAACGAGTTCAGTCGAACTGCTATCCCGATCAGTCTTGAAGGAAAGCTAGGGATCGCCAATTCTTTTGTCAGAGGCAGAGGCTAAGTTCCCTCAATCTTCCGGGAAGGGAGTCGAAGAAGTCCTCGTGACTCGGCTACAGAAATTCTCACATCATCCGAATAGACGGCAGAACCTTAAAAAAGACTAAGCTAAGAAAGAGGAAAGAGCATTCGCTGGAGGCTGTGAGCGTGCCTTGGAGCGTTCCCGTCTCACTCTCGGGGTATAGGGAAAAGCCTATTGAGTGCACTCACTACCCTTTAATCTATCTCTAATAGTTCTTCCTTGCTTAGTGTTAAAGCTACTCTAAAGCGGTAGAATAAGAACTAAGGAACTGTTTAATAAGGAGGGGGTGTCTGAGATTCTTTCTTTAGTACCTCAATAAGAGGAAGAGGGTGACGATGACATAGGGTAAGAGAATGAACGGAAGTAAGGTAAAAAGCCGAAGGAGAAGGAGCCGCGGATCCCTAGTCTTAGAGTTAATGAAGAGTGAGATAGACGTGTAACATAAAGAAGAAAAGTACTCACTATGTATGTTACTACTTAAACCTCTATCCCGTCAAGCCATAAAGAAAGAAGCAAGTCGTCCCTTGATCTGCGTCCCTGCTCGATGCAAGGAAGATCAAAGCGCAGTAAATAGAGTCCCAGATGCAGGAGAGGGAAAGGTGCGAAAGAAGAAGATTCATTGGTTTGATTTTCCATTAGCAAGATGATAATAGACCCACGTTTTCTTTATCCGAAAACGGATCCAGGGGCATCCGTACAACACAACCTTGTCATGATCCAATCTCTGGCCCAAGTAAGGAACCAAACGAGCGTCAAGTGTCCGGGTCTTTCCTTTCCCAGATGTCCAGTATGAGTTACTCCAACCGCTTATTCATACTAGTAATGGTGCCCGACCCTTGCAGGTACACATACATCTCTGTTTGAACGAGCAATTTCGAGTTGGCCTTCGCTCCTCTCCTTATCAGTCGAGTGGCTTCCGCTCCTAAAGGCCTTCTCTCTCTGTCTTTCCCGTATTCCGTGTAGTGGTTTAAGGGGTCCTAAGCATTCGGTACCTTAGCCTTCCTTCTCTTACGAAAATCTTATTTTTCTTTTAGGGAGGGTAAGGGCTAACATGCTATAACGTGGATCCCGAGGGTAGGAAGATAAGGAGGGTAACGAAGTCAAGCCTATCCAGTGTAAGGCGAGTTCCTTAATTGAGTATAGTAGCGTGGAGTACGGGACAAGAGTATGCCAACTATATAGAATAATCTTTATTATAGTATTTAACATACTCAAAGTTAAGCGTTCCTGTTTACGGTCTTAATCGATTTCTTTTTCAACTACCTTCCCAAGCTAATTAAATCATCTCTGTCAACGTCAACAATTAGTTCACATTCGCGTGAACATAGTGACTAGTGGGCAAGAGGACTCAGAGGCGTGGTAGTTTATTTATTCAACAATCATTCCCATTCGTTAGCTTTATAAAGGAGAAAGAGTCTCTTTTGGTTAGCTAGACCATCTTCCCCATAGGACACCAAGGCTTGCAGCGAACCTTTCCCTTGTAGCCAGCGAAACGAAACCCTGCCTTGCGCAATTGCTTTGCTTAGCTTTCGAGCTAGCTAGCTCTATACTTCTTTCTTTATGTCTTTTCTTAGTTAACAACCTCTTCTTTCTGCCTGCCTCTGAAAAAGATTCATTCTCCAATTAAAAAGAAAACTAAGTACTCCCTTGCTGCTGTTCTAAGCTGATCTGGCTTTCAGCTTCAAAGGGCCCGACCCGGAAAGCGTTGCCTGCTTATCATTTTGAATTCCAGGGAGCTTCCTTGGGAGGCTCCCTTATGGACATGGGAGGTCAGTCAACCCTGCCCGGCCTTATCACAGATACCCCCCGCAACCAATGTGGGCTAGTAGAGGCCAGAGAGAGCGAAAGAAGGAAGCCCGCCTATAGCTTCTTTTCGAGCAGCTCCTATCCTATTATGGTAAGCCGAAGAAAGCAGGTCTGGTAGTGGAGACCGCAGGTAATGAAATTCTTGATGCTTTACTGCTTTCAGCCTATCCACTGCAGCTTGAGTAAGCAAATGACAACGAAGCAAGATTAGGATTAGGTTTTTAGAAGGGGCTGCAAGTCTTTTAGCTGTTGGAACTCTTTCATACCCAGAACCTCAAATTGCTTAGGATCTAGTTTTGAAATGAATCTCAGATGACCACTCGTGTATTTTTATGGGTTCAGTTTGAGCTTCCACTTCCTCTTTTTACTCGCTACAAGTATTTATCTCCCCTAACCCACTCCTGCCTCAATCCCAGGTGGAAAAATCCTCGACCTATTCTGACTTTTGAAAGGATATTCAACCTTGTTTTACAAAAGATTTGTATTTGTCCAGTGCTTTCTTTCATTGTCTATCTCGCCTAAGGCTTCTGTTTTGGTCGACTCATAGGTTGAAACAGTAGGTGGTGCTGCGTCTTTATGATTCGGCTTTTTATGCCTCCGCTCAAGACTCACACTCCTTGGCGAACTGGAACTTAGTTGGAAAACTCAAAAGCTCTGGCTCGAGCTACGCTATGGCCCTTTAACTTAACGGCATTTGCTTGCCCAGTTGCTTCTGATTTGACTTCTTCTTTTGGCGATAGACCATATCCACACCCTTAGGGGAGGAATTCTTCTCCCACTTGTCACCCTTCCTTGTTGTGCGCGGCATTGCGTGAGGGCGTTTGACGCGCCGCACCAGCTTTTCTTTCCCCACCCTCTGACCCGTGAATCTCCCCTTCAGATCTTACCACCGAACTCGCTCTTCGAAACCTTTTCCGATTCGACGGAATGGTAGTTTTCAATATCGTTTGAGTAGGTGAGAAGTATCAGGCTTTCACCCGATTTGTTATGGATTGGATGATGGAAAGACCAGCAAGTAGGGTCTTGCCTAGATTGAACATGCAACTAAAGGGCACCGCTATGTAAAGGTAAAGGCAGCTCCAGCCTATGAAAGGAAGGATGGTCCCAGACCTCTTTGACCTACCGTTCGCTTTGCTAAAGCAGTACTACCAGGATAAGGGCAGGTGGCATAACGCAGCCCTCACCGATGTGAGTGACTGTTCTTTCATGCAATGCATAACGGGCGGGCCTCAATGAATGAAGGGAGGAGTATGAGAAAGCCAGCTAGAGCAGAGCTAGTTGTTGGAGTTGTTCTCCTTCCTGTTGCCCTCCTACAGATATTGAATCCGCTCTTGATGCAATATCTGTTGATTCCCCTATTGATGAACCTCCTCCAACCTCCGAAACGGATAAGATCCCAAGAGCTTCGTCTATACATGAAATAGGAGCTTCTACGTGCACATTTCTAACAGCGGTTCTTCCTCCAACAGTCAAGTCACTAGCACTGCTTATTCCAGCAACAGCTCTTACTGTAACAGAACTAGGACCGTCAACTCCAACTGTAGCAGCGGGAATGCCTTCCCCACCTGATATTGCATCAACGGTGGTTTATTGAACACTATAAAGATTTCGAACAAAAGTCTTCCTCTCCCTTTGGTCGAGCTCAATTACATCGAGCCTCTATCACATTACTCTCACCAACCGCGGATGTGGGACTTGCAGCGGAAAGAGATCGTCCGTATGCATCGACATCGTCCGCGATTTGATAGCATAGGGAAGCATGGAATCGGACAGAAAGAATTCCTCCAGCTCTATGATTAACTGTTCCGTTTAAGGGATTAAGGCTGTGAAGTGCCTTTCCTCGTTAGAACAGCCAGAAGGGCAGAGCTCTATCTTCTATTGAAAAGCTGTCCAAAAAGAGCGCATTCGCTTCCGAGAGCTTGAACACGCCTTCTTACTAGCCCATAGAGAGTGATTCCAGGAAAGGGCAGAGCTGCTAACCTTAGCATCAGCAGGAGATAGAGAAGGGCGCTTGATAGGGAATGAGACCAGGGCTATTCTTTCTTTATCCACGGAAACAGAGGCAGCCTTGCAGGAAATCACTGATTCTCAAGTGCTTGGGTAAGAGACTGGGTTACAACCTCATTGTGAGACGTCTAAGCCAACTTTCGAAACTAAAATCAATGGTTACAGACCTGTTGGTTAAGTTTTGAAAGTGAACAAGATGTAAACCGTGTGATCTTTGATGGTCTGGGATGCTCCAACACCATATGAACCGTATTCGTCTGCTCAAAAACTGGAAGTTAGTTATTTTCTCTCTATGAAAAGGTTGAGTAGGAATGCATAGCAGTTTCCCTCATGAATCGCCTTAAGCACAGTAGTCTGAGTCAGCTTGGAGCCTTGAATGATCTTCCTTCGCTTCAGATAAGTACTGTGAAGCTCGATGGAAGCAATTCTCTTGCGGTCTGCGCTCTTGTCAATCAAAAGTAGGGGGTTGGTTAAAAGAGATGGATTCCTTTCGGGGCTCGGGCTAGCTTGTTTCCTCTGACTTTGATTGCTTGATTGTGCTCAATTCTTTGCCATCTCGATTGCTAAAAGCGAATTCAAAAGGATCTTGTACACATAGGCCAAGGCAAGGCCTCATCACCTTCTTTCCTTGCCTCTAACCTGCTCTAGTGTGCTAACAAAGACTTTGAATGGGCTTTCCATCCTCTTAACCCAATTCGAGGTGAGTGCGGAACATGCTCTCTTCTTGATCTCATCAGCATAGGCCAGGCCGTTGAGTCGACGCCTGCCATACCAAGGAGCGAGATTGATAGATAAAGGTAGGTCGTCTAGAGAGGTTAAGGTTATCTAGGAAAGGAATTCAAAGTCAAATGGTTTCCTAGGGAGGAGAAGGTGGTTGGTCGACTAAAGGTGTTAGGACTAAGTTGAAGCGCAGCACATAAGCGCATATTCATTCTCGGTTCCTCTCTTTGTTGCGAGAGAGCTAATCGAACGGGAGGGCACTCAACCAGAGTTTGAGGCTGGAATGGACGAAGAGCCAAAGCACATCTTAGTCTTTTTCGTGTAAAGGCCCCACAACAACTTCAAAAGTCTCGTTCTCTCGTTCTAGGAAAAGGTATGAATCTGGTCGAAAAATCTGCTCTTTGCAAGATCAGCTGATAGTCAGTTTTTGCCTCCTTGAAGGAGGAAAGCGAGCCCTATTCTATTTAAAATAGGAAAGATGAATGGCCGAGATTGGATAGTGCGGTTCCTATGGAGATAAGAAGAAGGAAGCACTGGCCGTGGAAAGCATTGGTTGGAAAAAGAGGGCGGAGCTTTGATGTCTGTCTGGATGCTGGATGAAGGGTCTTTCGTGCTTGTTTGCTTCTAGCTGTATGTAAAGCTTCAGGTTTTTCCCTTATCTCCCGATGTTCATTTTCGGAGTTCGGAGTCTCTTCTTTCTTTGTCTCGACTCGAGATCCGGTTAGCCCTCAGGCCTACTTTTTGCTATGGATCCAACCCATTTCTTTCCACTCCTGTTTGGTATTATCCTTTGACTTTCCTTGGGCTAGTCTTGGATGTTTCTGTCTCTAAGCGTGTGATAGATTGATTCTAAAAAGGCTGGGAAAAATCCCTATATTCCAATATCTCATGTTCTGGCGAATCAATAATATTCTTCATAGTCGTAACTTCTTCACCTCTGATTCCCATCCTCGGCCTCGAGTGGCATTAATCATTAATGAAGCCGTAACCCGTCGCTTTCTTCAGTCTTTTTCTCTCTCTGCCTCCTCCGTACTCAATTTCCTTAAGCTTAATCAAAGGTAGGCCTCTGTCATCATAGGAACTGGAACTTCTATACGGACATGACGTCGCAAGGCTGAAACTTCAAGGAATTTACGTATTAGAACTCATCTTTCAGTCACCTCCTTGGCCTTGGTCAAGCTGCTGCGCTCTCGTTAAAGCGGCTGTTAGCTCATAAGTCAATGCTTTTTCCGCTTCTCCCGAACCGAACTCTGATCCCCAATTCCTTCGATTAGTAGGTTTTTCCTTTGTCGGTGTCGGAACTCTTTGCCATGAGTCTGCTCTTCCGCCTTTCATTTCATCGAGTGGCATTCTTCTCCTGCTGCTACGCCTCTGGCCTATTAAGAACATTTCTTCTCTTCCAATGGCTCCAGTTCAGTCCTTCTATGATTCATAGTGGGGCCCGCTCTTCATTAATAGGGCGTCTTCTTTCTATATAGATATATATATCTATATATTAGTAACTGCTTTCCCTAATCTAAATAGGGGAGATTCCCATGGGATTGTCAGCTGTTCCTCTTGTTTTCCTCTTTCTTTTTTGACTCGGTTAGGTAGGTCAAGGAGTTCCTTTTCTTCTGGTTCTTGGCCTAAGCCCGGCCGTAACTGGAGAGTCACTTAGATGATTATTCGTAGCTTGCTGTCTTGCCTTGGTGTTGAACCCGACATGAAAAACCTCCTCATTCCGGCTAGTCGTAGCAAGCCAACCACTTCCATTTCCAACTTGGCTAATGAGGGGAAGGGGTGAACCGGCATACCTATCCGACCAATCTATGCAGAGCTAGGTGGCACGGCACGGGACCTACTTATGAAGCATGGGTCGCTAAAATCGAGGTAGCATGTCTAGTGGACGAGCTCCCTTTCAATTACATCGAACCTTGTTGGCCGATAACTCGATGGTATCCGCTCGTGGATGGTAGTTGACTGATTGGAGTCAGTTTCAGCCTTTCTAGTAGTTGGAGTTTGTGGAACAAGTTGCGGGAAAGAGCTGGTTTTTTATCGTAGAATAATAGAAAGGCTTCTTTTAGGAGTGAGATGTCCCCGTCCTGTAACTATCAATCACTTGAATAAGAGAAGAAAGAAAGTAGCCTAGGGCAGATTCAAGGTATGCTGAAAGGTATCCGAGTTCGCAGGTGTAGTTTCGTGTACTTAACTGAATCGGGATTCTGTTAGTGTTCAGTGTACCCAACGAAAGGTACAATACAAGAATTGAAAGGAACTTTCTTTAGCTTCGCGACCAGGCGGTCTTCGTAATAGAAGAGACATTTGGCGATAAATTGATAGAAGGTCCTCTATCAATATATGCGCGGCACAGGAATCGAGGTTGTTAATGCAGTTGCCTTCTACTTGAATCGAGAGGGGGTGACCTACCTTACTGAATTGAGAGTCGCCCTAAGGTTACGATCCGTTGGGTTGGGAAACCAACCTGGATCCAATTTCCTCCAAGAGCCCTACCGATTGAGAAGGAGATGAAGTTGAAAACAACTGAGATCGGATCTCTCACGGAAATGGTGAGGCCCCACTTCTGTCTTTCTTGTACCTAACAAAACAAAAAGTAAATTCTATTATGACCATCAGCACCACAAAAACAAACGGCCAGTTTCCCAGCCGAAATAATGGGGAAACAAATGTGCTAAGAACTGTAGTAAGCCAGAGTAAGATGTATGAGGGTGCGAGTAACAAGAGTCTTCGAATGTCGAATTATTTGATCAGAATCTCGATAGTGTTGTTCATGCTTCTTTTTTTCTACTTGGCATTTCTATTGATTGGCATTTCTTTCAATCTGGTTCTTATGAAACTCCAATCCATGCTTCTGGGGAAGTCTCTCCACTTCCTCTTTAGTCGCTTGGGGTGGTGTGGCGGGGGTCTCATTTTATTAGCAATCTTTTTTATTGATCCGGAAACTATAGGGAATAAGATGGCTCCTTCGGGGGGCTCAGGATCAGGCTGGACTGGATCTTGGATTGACCGATGGCTTAATCAAGAAAATGATTCGTCGGACCCGAGGCAGTCGGAAGATGAGGTTAACCAACCGGTTCAACCGGAACCCCCTGCCCCTGATCCATCGAAACCCAGCACCAGTCCTGGACCCGTTGAGTCGCCCCCATCATTATCTCTTTCTGCCCAAGAATTTTTAAAACAATTATTTGAGCAGGAAGACGATACTGTTGAAGAAGAAGAACAGCCGGGGGTTCCGGAGGCGATGCCGCAGGCGCCAGCACCGGAGGAGGAAAGAAAAACCTCTATTATACTGAGGATGAAGGAGCTATACCCGGATGATCCGTGGGATCCAGAGGATTCCTGTCTTCGGGAAAATATATTCCCCGGCGGTAATATAAGAAATAGGAGACCCATGACGATCGATGAATTGAATAAAATTCTCGATCGCATAAGCCATCACGGTAAGAAGACCTACTGGACTAAGGAATTACGCCGTAGGATTCAAAACTGGGATTGGCAAAATCCACACGACCCCTCCTAATTTGTACCCTCCTTTCACAAGAAGGTAGCCGTAGGGAAACCTGCAGCTGGATTTCATCCTTTGCGAACTACGAATGACTTGATCCTGCCCTGTCCAAGCTAGGAAGGTACGTAGGCAAGCTCGACAAGAGCCCCAGTCTATATGCTTATCTTACATAGGAAACGAGAAAGCAGAAAAGAAGCAAGGTACGAAGTGACTCTGCGCTTGCTATGAGGAATGAAGGAAGAAATCTTGTACTATTATTTGTCAATTCCTTTCTTTTCTCTTCTTTCTTGTTGTCCTTTTGCCAAATCTTATGTCCCTTTTCACAACTCTAATGTATTTTTATTTCCTATTTCCCATACAGATTCAACAAACCATGGCTAGTCTAGCCGATATCCAACAAATGATGGAAGAAATGCTGTCTAGGCAAGAAACCCGTTTTGCTCAAGCTATTGAAAATCAACGCCAAACTCTCCTTGGTGAAGTAAGGAAGATGTTACCCCCCAGTCAAGTATTACTCACTTCCACCAAGAGAGGTCCTATCAACTACTCAATCAATGGGAATAAGCGAACTGCACCTTTATGAATACTCAAACTTAGACTGGGTACAATCTAAATAGATAGAAGGAAAGGTCCATCTAGACGGAAATGACTCTACCTTAAAAGAGAGAGAGACTATGGTAAAGGGAATTTACTCTGATAACTGAACACCTTCTTCAAGATGAAAGTCGAAGTGATTCAGTCCATGTGAGACCTCTATCTTGATAGAGGAGTTCGTCCCTATGGCGCGGTAGTAGCTTTCTTTGCTGTCTTTTGGTTCTTTGGACTGTTCGGGATAGGTGCTATTAGCTGCTGTAAAGCAACTAGCAACTAGATAGATATAAACCTTTCATTGGAAAGCCCGAAGATTCTTACACTCCAACTGAATCAATAGGCCTGCAACTGGTACTGGCTGAACCCACAGCTAGAACTCCTCCATCGAGGGGGACTACAACTACTGGATCTGTAAGGGACAGGCTCGAAAGCAGAAAGATAATTCGAACTGTCAGGGCTTACTTTAGCATTCGAAATAAATGCATGCGCTTAGCTTTACAATTGGATGGGCTCACCTTAAGACTGGATAGAAATGAAGGGACCTTATTCGCTTGTTGGTTTCTTGGCTTCCCTTATAAATATAAATAGAAAAAAGAGTCCCCCCTCGGTAGCTCTTACGCTTGGTATGAAATGTAGTACTGCTAGTCTTGAACTACAAGCCATATGAAGGGCCCTATGGAAAGCCTATTTCGACATATTCAATCAAGACCTCTGAGAACCCCGAAAAGCTCTAGCCAAACGACATATCCACGCCTAAGGGTCTAATTCCCTTTCCTCGTATGAAACCTACTCGCTCGCCTATGGATCGCTACTATGGAAGAAAACTAACTCGAATGGACTGCTCCTAAAGACTTCCGCCCCCGACCTCTGCTTATGAAAGAATAGAAAGCTTTGGGACTGATTCCTTTCCTCTTGCTGTTGATTCCGACTTGATAGTGCCAATTGATGCAAGGAAGGCCGCCTATTTCTATATGCTATTCTAGCCTTTGCTTTTCAAGCTGTGCCTTGGTTGTTCAAGAAGGGGAGCTGCGAAGTTTCACTCACCTCTATCCCCGCTTTTCCTATTCCTTGGGCTATGCGCAATCCACTGTTGAGACGGAAAAGTCTTCTTACCGCTACGTGGCTACCTTCTGTTATGTTAAAAGGCTACGCACCTTGGTCCAGCAATTTACTAAAGCGCTTGGATCGGAGATCGCATGACCAGATCCTATTCCATACCAAGCTTGGAAAGCAGTGCTTCGGTGCGGCTTTGTATACAGGGAGGAAGCCTTGAACTGTGCAAACGCAGAACAATCTCCGAACCGGATAAGATCTCAAGAGCTTACTACTCCACCCTAGGGCATGTATACTTTTTCGGTTACAAAGACTCGTGTTAGTCAAAGCTACTAGAAAGCTTGAGCCTCAAAAGAAAGCATGACCTTCGTAAAGGTCCAGTATAACTCGTATTCGTGATTTACTAACTTCGGCGCCCTAGCTAAGGAGACACGACCTCGGACTTGAACAAAGGGTAATCAGACTCTCTAAAAATGATAAGATTCTATTCTATGAGAAATTACTTACAGCGATCCTGCATCTCCGCCTAGTTACTTCGCTCCGCCCCTTGATGACAAAGTAAACATAGCCGAAAGGCCCTTTTTTTCCTATCGCTTTGCTATACTCCTCTACACCTATCTTATGAAATCCGTGCCGTTCAATTTCCTTATTCCCTCCCTCCTGTCTCACCGCAACCTGTCGCCTAAAACAGGAGAATCGAAGGAAAGCAAGTTTAGGCTTCAAGTCAACTACATCTCAAAGCCTCGAAGGTTATAAGAAAGCAAGCTAGGCCCCTCATTCAATTTAGCTACTCAAGTCTTCTATCCACTACGTCCCTAAACCTAGCAGATGAAAGACAAAGAGCCTTAACAGTTGACTACCAAAGCCCACTCTAAAAATGAAAATGCGGCACCCCATTCCCGAGCCCAATGGTTAATAGAAAGGGCTTGCTTGAGTGTATGAATGCCTAGAAAGCTATGGCTTGGCCCCCTATTGCGGATTAAAAAAGCTTTCTATCTCAGAAAAATAATTACGCTCCTATTCCGATGGATGGTCGAGCTAGCTCTTATGCCTGAAAAGTAAACCGGGAATACTCACCCACGTCTTGCCTATCTTTAGGGAAAAAATAGGGTGATAGTTGACACACCTGCTACTGCGCTAATCCACGCTATGATATTTGAGAAAGAAGAGGAAAGGATGCTTCTTGCTGGATAAAGCAAGGCAATGAAATTCTTTCACTAGTCTCATAAGCTCTTTGAGAAGCTGTTGAGAGTAAAGAAGAATGCCTTTTTACCGGATAATCTAGCCAATTATCTTATTCTTATATATAGGTACTCCTGGCCTCTACTCGAAGGTTAGCCCCCTCTGCTAGCCTTGAGGGAAGCGAAAGAAGTTAGGCAAGTGAAAGTTCAGTTGACTATAGCTTTTTGGCAAGCGGGAGGTACAAGTGTCGCAGATCAAATTGTCGGCAAGCAAGCTCATAATAAACCTACTTTCCGGCGAGTGGTAGCGGTTGAGAGCGAAGCGAAACTTTTATTAAAAAATCTCCCTTCTTTTCCCTTAGGAAAGATTGTCAATTCTACTTTCTCTCCCCTTCATTTTTCATTCTTTCTTTCCGTAAAAGCAGTTACGGGTTCAGGGCAGTCGGAACTCAAACAGTAAGAGTAGTCGGTGCGGTTACAAGTCCTGGGGATAAATGAAGTGAGTCTTTCTTTTTAGTCTGCCTTTCAAGATAAGACCCTCAAGTTGCTAAATCTTTTAAAGTTTTCAAGTCTGATTAAAAACTGGCTTAGGGCAAGGAGTAAGCTTTCAATCTATGAGTAGGTTAAAATATATCCCACGCACAGAAGAAAAGGAGGAAGAGAAGGTGCCAAGCCTGATTGCAGCACTAGTAAGGGAAGGAACTAGCTCTCAAGGGGGTGACTACATTGAGTGTCATATCAAATAATATAAGACTAAGCCGACCATTTGCTGCTTGAGAAGAAGCTATGGGACTTGAAGGGATAGAATAGGCGAAGTAATCTGCTGCTATTGCCGTTGAAAGAATAAGCGATGTGATCTTCTCCGCGGAAGAAGAATAATTCTCTTGCGACTATAGGATTTTCCTACTAGAAGTCAGTGTAGCGAAAGCGGCATCTCGTTCTTAAGAGCCTAATTAGCGGATTGATCCCACACCCTCACCAGAGGCGAAGGCTTTAAATTAAAGAATAAGGACCTGGCTCCAGGGAATTTCTTTATGAGTGAAATAACCCAAGGTCAGTAGCATTTTATTCAACCATTTCTGGAGAGATGCTTTGAGTAGTCAAGTACCCAAAAGGGGTGAGACTTTCCCCTTTCATATTTAATAGTTAGCCACTCAGGACAGATATTCGGCTTAAGAACTAAAGAGAACGGGTTAAACTTATCCCAATCCTCGTTCTGGACCAAGGTGCGTAGCCTTTTAACACTCTCTTTATTTCTGGCTTAGCCTCCCGGGGAAATGCTTCTTTATCCTTTGCTTATTTACCTCTCTTCATTTAGCACAGGGACTCTTTCTACTTATGAATAAGACTTTATACTAGATTAAATACCTTTTACAATATCAGGCATACTACTAATCGATTCTTTGACCGGCTTTGGTCGAGCAACCGCTACATTTCTTGAACGGCCACAGCCTACATAACTTGTCTCCCTCTTTTCAAGGAAGTCAGTCTCAGGCCTTTTTTAGTTCTAGATCCTTTTTATAAAGTTCCTGGCAGGTGTTTTTGATTTCGAATAGGCTGTGGGCCTTTCTTTTGCTTGAGTGACCCTTTCCGCGTCGGATTCTTTTGAAAGGTTTGGAACCCTTGCGCATAAACTGAAAAGGAAGTGACAATGGGCGTCATGCCAAGCCTGCTTTGGTGGAAGTAGGACCTATCGAAGTCGGAACTATCAGATCTCTTTCCCAATCCGCCAATTCCCAATCAGACAAGCACAACAAAGCATCTCCGACAACTACCTATTCTTTCCACGGATTCCCGCTTATTCTTCTTCCCTTTTGGCTCGGGGCACGAGAAGGACTCAAAGGCCAAAGAAGGTTTTTGGGACTGGGCTTGTATCAGTACTTCGGTATTAGATTGAAGTTACATAAACAAAGACACCCTCTAACAGCATTGGCGGAAGCCAAAGCCCTTCTATAAAAGGAAGGCCCGCAGCATCTTCAGTATGCTACAAAGAAGCATGAAAGGGCTATGCGAAATAGACAAAATCGGCTTCATCTAATGCTTGCTGGCTAGCGCTATAGGGCTTTGAACCATAGGCCTTTCTTCTTTTGTTTTGAGAAGAGCTTGCGCACTAGCATTCCTTCACCCGATCGGAGACTACCCGGCTACGTCTTAATCGTAGAATTCCATATGTCTTGGAATAGATTGATATAGGCATTTTTCTGTATGCGGAGGCTTAGTCAAAAGACAGCTTTCAAAGACTACTTTCACCGTCCTTCGTCCGCCTCACTGTGCGAAGAATAGCCCAGCTAGATGAAAGATCTGCCAGAGTCTTGATGTTAAACAAACCCGGCTTTCGGTTTTGCAATCTAGCTCGGAAACATCCCGCGTGAAGTCCGTACCACAAGCTGTACGTTCCGCGATTCTGATATCAAGCTGATGACACAAGAAAGGATAGCTTCTTTACAATGAAGATAGTCCGGACCTTCCATAGCTTTTTCATTCTGCCTGGAAGGCATTGGAAGTTGTCTGCGAGTCCTGATAGAAGACCCTGTCCCTGCCTTATGAACATTGATTTGCTCTCGAGTAGCTGAACTTTAGGAACTCAAAACGGAAAAAAGACCACTATTTGAACATCAAGCTTGTGGACAAGTTGCTTCCCTTTCAGTGCTTTTACGCTGGCCTCTTCGATTACATTCCTTTCTTGGGTTCACTAGAAATGTCATCTCTCTCTTCCTATCCGATATCAGCCATCAAACCCTGTCGGATAGAAGCCTACCTACTCCGGCTCATCTGTTTACCCGAGTTAGACCGCTAGCATCTTACCTTACATCAAGAGTCCCTACCCCCATCTTTCTCCATCCCGTCACGAACAATCGAATGAGTTTTGGGAAATGTGAAAGAAAAGAAGATAGATGCCCGGTGTCTCATTCAAGCTTTAGGCTTGTTCGGAAAGTCCTATCTTTCGCCTAGGTGGAGAGGAGGCCTATTCGCAGCCTTTTATCCGATACAATACGCACCTTACCTGAAGATCAAATTACCCCTGGCGAACTATTCATATTAGATTCACCGGCTGGATTCAGGAAGCGTGAAAGCGGTCAGATGGAAGTTGTTCTTACTTTCGAACGGAGAAGCACCAACTCCAACTATTCATGCCATCTTCATTGGGCTGACAAGAAAAGGCAGCTTCCAAGTCATATCCCCCCTTCCCTCGTCCAGTCCATGGCCCGGTCTTTCTTTTGAAATTATTGCCAGAGCCTTTTCTCCTCATAAGCGCCAGTCCATGAACTAAAGTGTGTTAACCCGAAATATTCTTTATATGTCACTGCCCTCTCTGCTGGGAAATCCCTCTGCCTTGGTCAATAAGACCCGCTCTTTCATCTCCTTCTTTGAATCTTATTTGTTTAATTAATTGACTTGAGCACAAGGAATGGGTTTCCGCCTGGAAGAATGCATTCCCCTAAACTAGTTTTTCTTCATTGAAACTGGAGAAGGCACATCAACCGGAGTCAGGAGGAGAAGGCTAGGCAAAGACCCGCCCCGACCTTGATTAGCTCACTCTTTTCTTAGCTGGTCTTTGCTTTCCAGTGAACATTCTCTTTCTAGAGAGAACTGGTGTGCACTAGAGCTGGAGCAATTCATGGAAAGCATCCTTGCTTGATTAAAGAACGGAAAGTCTCATATCCTGGGGCCTGCCCCTGTGATGTAGAATCCTTTGCTCTTTCACGCATTGATCTTGATTCGGGTTTCAATTCATTTCTTGGGCCTTACCCCTCCTCTTCCCTGTCTTCTAGAGATTGCCAAAAATATGTAATAGAAACTACTTCTCCGCTTTCGAGCTGTCGAGTGAAGATTGGCTGAACGTACTTTGGCAGCTCTCCTAGCGGAGTATTTGTCTTGCTTATGACGACGGACCGACTAGAAACCATCCGCGGTCGAGAAAGCAATAAATCGAGTTAGATTCGGGACGGTACGCATCGAAGGCGATACGAGAAGCGAAAGCAGAATTAGCTGTCAATCCGCACCTTTGCGCGAGCAAAGAGCTAAGACTTTACTTTATCCTTAGTTGGTCAGATTATGCTAGTCTACGGGAGCTATTAGCCTTAGGCTTATATTTCGGTCTTTTTTTTCTTCCTTATTAGCGAGCCCTTTTCCTGCCTCAGGCCCTGAAACCGTATCATCTCAGCATTCCTTCTACGCCCGCAGCAGACCTTTTCTCCTACTTCCCCGAGCCCTTCTCAGGCCGGGTATCATTTGACTGACCTAGTGGTAACTTCACTCACCATTAGGAGAATCAAGATTAGGGATCACTCGTGTCCTATTATCCGGTGGAGAACTGAACTCCTGATTACTGAATATCAGCTCTATTAGCTCTAACTAAGAAGGCCTCATTATCCGATGGGGAACTGAACTCCGGCAGGGTTGAATTTTACCCTATCCATCCCGGTCTAAGCTAGCCCCCCTATTCCATAACCAGTCTCGTCTAAGCTAGCCTCTATCCCGTCTCCCGTCGTTGGCCCTATACCGCAACTGCTTACGCGCTAGTTCTTCACTCCTCTCCCGCTGCTATCCGCGAGCTCCCCTTATTAGTCTACTAGAGCCTTAGGGAGCTCTCCAAGGTCAAACTCAGCACGAGCACGAACATATGTTTCTGAATCCATTTTCTTGCTGACCCCCAATTTGAAATAATAGTTTACAGCTGGTTTAAGCCGTGCCCTTATTTATTTTTTCTTGACTCCCAAGACCTGATATGCAGCTAAGATAAGATTCGTGCCTTTGTGCTCAGTTTTCTTTCTTTGTCTCCATCTAGTAGTCGGGAAAACCAATCCCTATGGAATAGCCTAGTCCAAGGAGGGAATCGACACCGATAGCGACAGACGGGGTTGATTTAGCCTAGTACCGGACTTGTAGGAAGAGCTCTGGCCCTATTAGCTTTATTAGGAGGGGGGTCCCTGGGGAATTTATGTAATAGAAAGTTCGGAAATAGTCTCTCTCAGCCCCTTTCTTGACTTTGACTCGGTCTTCCTTCTCTGAAGATCGAAGAGCGAGAAGCTGGCAAAGAAAGAAGAACCGTCCGTCTGTCTCCTAAGAAGCAAGAGATGGAACTGCGCCAACACAACTCGCACCCCTTTGATTGTTGTATCCGATCCGCTTGGTTGTAGGAGCAAAAATGCTCGAGCTTTGTTTGCGAGAGGAGTGAAATTGCTTTGCTGGGTCCGGAAATGAACGACTCTATATACGCTATTAAGTTTTCTGGCTGGTTATCTTGTCTTTTCTTGATTAGGGAATTATCGTCAGCGGGGACCGGTACCCTCCATAAGAATCTCTAGATTAAGAAGAGCCTCTAGGGAATAGATTCTCCTCTTCTAAAAGAAAAGTACTGCTTCTCCAAGCTTAGATAGAGCCCAAGCAAGCTTCGACCCAAGCCCCTTTCTGATCAAGACCCTTTTCTTTAGAGTTACTCGGTTTTCTCTGGAGATCGAAGAGCAGCGGGAGCGGGCATCTCAGTGCTGAGAGATCGAATTGAATGATCCTATTTTTCTTTATTCCTTATAACTTTACTCATTCGTACGAATAAGAAGAGTGAGACCAACTAGTATTATATTTCCTGTTCGGGAGATAACCCTAATCCAAATCTATTCCCGTCCCGGGGATTTACTTTCTCTGAATACTCATAAGTCCACAAAACCATTGACCTTCTTTCCTTTCTAGGCTTTCGGCCAAGGCGGTTTTTGCCAATTCGAGACCAAGCTTCGACTGCTGCTATCGGTTTCGCTGCTGTCGCTCCTGTCTTTCTTTTTGGTCTCGCGTCTTCGAACCTACCGTAACTTGTTATTGCTAGTAGAGTGACTTCGTTCCTGGCCTACTCGTCGTTGGGCCTTGGCCTTGCTTGTTGGCTTTCTAGCTGCTCACTCAGTCCCTTGCTTCTTTGCTATTTTAGCTCTCCTTTCAGTCTCACTTACTGTACCGATAGGTAATATTTTTCTTTCTTTCCATCTCCGATAAAGGAAAAATAGTGAGTTCGAGTTCATGGACCGGACTGGTACCCGCCCCGCAGGGGGACCCCCGGAGAAGCGGAGTGAGTGACTCATGGGTATGGGGCACGAACACGGGCCTTTGACGTAGGGTGAGCGAGTGGTTATATGGTCTACGATTAGCCCCGTACTCCAAAAAAGGAAGGGGCTTCAGTAGTAGACATAATATAAGCACCAGGAGAGCTCACCCCCAGATAGACTTGCCTCCCGCCCCCGCCATTTCGGATTCAGGAAGGAATGGAATAGAGGGGTTAACTTTTGACTTTTATATGTAGTCTTTCTTTTCTCTATAGTAAGTAAATAGTAGTATACTCTTTCTAGTAGCATATCTCTGTATAGTTCGTTGCTAGTAGTTTCTAGTTCTATACTATACTTATACCTTTTATTTTCTGTCTTATAGTACAATTGTAAACAGAGCCACCAATTTTCTCTTGTGTTTATACGCCCAGGTTTTTCAGATCTGTACCTATAGGTGCAGGAGATTAAAATCCTGAGAAAGATTACCGGTAGGTCGAGAACGTAGTTGCTCTCGCTCCTTATCCTATTCTGCTTTCTCCCCTAACCCTGATTCTACGGCCGATTTCACTAAGGAAAATCCTATTTTCTCACCATCACACGGGTATGGAGAAGCAGTAGCAGGCCAGGCACTGGTCTTTCTTTCTATCTTCTGGCTGTTCCCAGAAGGAATTTCCGAGCTTTTGAAATAATAGCTGTGGCACTCTCTTTCTTCCATAGAGAAGGAACTTATCCTTAGACTTTTGGAGCTTTGGCTTAGGTTTGGACCTGTACTAGTCCGAGAAGTGAGAGCACCAGGTTGGAAGATGCTGGTTCGAGAGGACCTGGAAGAATGCTAGTAAGAAAGAGGCTAGTTTGCTAGGTTGTATATCTTCTCCCTTATTCTTTATAGAGGAATCCCCTAAATTCAAATAAGATCTTTCTCTGCGTCGTCAAAAGCCTAATTGAGACAAATCAGCTCTTACAGTATATTACCCGCAAGTTCATCTTCTTTGATTGCATTAATTTCCTATCCTTCCCGCTCTAGTTCGACTAGCTTTCCTTTCACATGGTTCAGTCTTGGTGTGAACAAAAGGCGTAAGTGCAGTTGTTAGAATTTCATCCGCATCTGGCGTTCAGCTCTCTCCTCGCCTTATGCTTTGGTTTGAATTAGCTGCTTAGTGCTTGGGCAATTAGCTTAGTTAGTGCTTGAGTGCTTGGGCTAAGGCCAATGACGCAGCACTCACATTGTCACACCAAATGGTTGAAGGTTGCCGAGAGAACAGACTCAGTTCAGTCAATAGAGAGCGAAGCCACACAAGTTCAGATGCAGTGTGAGCCAAGGAACGATACTCAGACTCAGCACTTGATCGTGCCACGACGTGCTCTTTCTTGGAAGACCAAGAAATCAGGGAATCACCAAAGAACACCAAATATCCCCCCATTGATCGCTTATCATCAGGGCGTCTGGGCAAGCTGCCCACCCAGTCGGCATCGGGCGACTAAATCAAGGTAATCTGAGCACTTAATGTGCAGAGCTAGATTAGTTGTCCCTTTGAGATACCGAAGTAGATCTTTGACTGCTTGCCATTGTAGTTCTGTTGGTGCCGCAAGGAATTGACTGAGTTTACTGACAGAAAATGCAATGTCTGGCCTTGTGTTTGCCAAATACTGGAGTGGAGTGCTCCTACTATTCTTCTATAAGAAACTAGATTGGTGTATGGTGCACTATCCATTTTGAAAGAGATCGACCCGGTACCATTGGCGTAGTGCAGGCAGGGAGACACATGAAAGATGCTCCATCGATCTAAGAGATCATTAATATACTTCCTCTGATTTAAATAAAACCCAGTTGAATCTCGTGAAATCTCAATCCCTAGGAAGTAATGTACTGGGCCTAGGTCTTTGAGAGAGAACAGATCATTAAGCTTAGTAAGAAAGAGATTCATGCTTCTGTGATTATTTCCAGTAAGAAAGATGTCATATACATAGATGAGCACAAGTCAAATCTTATCATGATTTTAAAAGTAAAACAGATAGGTATCACTCTTACTGTTCTGAAACTTCCAATGTACGCAGGCGATCAAACCACGCTCTCGGCGCTTGTTTTAGTCCATACAAGGCTTTTGTCAATTTGCACACATGTTGAGGCCGTTTCGGATCCACCCTGAAGGCTGAGGCATAAACACTGTCCCCTACTATGAGCAGGCAAATGCCCATTGTTGAAGGCATTGTTGACATCTAATTGCCTTACATCCCACTTACGTGAAGCTGCCAGAGCCGCGAATTGTAGTTGGCTTAATTACTGGGCGTCTCATCATAGTCAACTCCAGGTTCTTGTAAGTATCCCTTTGCAACTAGTCGTGCTTTGTACTTATTTATTGAATCATCTGGATTTCACTTTGGCTTGAGTATCCATCTACATTCCACAACATTTTGTGAAGGGTGATATGGAATCAACTCCCACCTTTTATGA
>JACGWO010000025.1:37500-62993 GCA_034509735.1 Sesamum alatum
TTACCATAGCCAACTGGCTTGATCTTGTACTTCAACGTACCATGCACCTTCATGGACCTTCGAGAACGAAATGTCTGACAGCGGGGCCCGCTACGGTATTTGTTGAATCATTAAAATGGGGCTGGACTAAGCTGACAGGTAAGATGTCAGTCCCATGTCTTAAAAGATAGACAGAATTCAATCGCTTCGCTCCTTCGTCCATGGATTTCATTCTCTATCGTGGGAGTGAGGGAAGGGGGCTACTGGGAGTAGGCCGAGTGAACTACTATGGGTTCTTTTTAGAAGGCAGTGAGCCAGCAGAGACCATTCTAATTATTCTTTCACTCCTATACGGGATGTTAAGTAAGGATACTATGAAACTGCAGCGGAAAGTCTCCGTGTAATCAAGGTAATGAAATTGGTGAAAGCCCATTGCGACTAGACGAGGTTTCTATCTGTCAATGGAGCCAGCAGAATGTCGTTTCATCCTGAAAGCCTACTTGCAGCCGACAACATTCTGATTGGGTACAGCAGAGCAGGTACAAGCTTTTTGTATTGTTGCGCACAAGAGCAGTGAATTCCTCAACCATGGCAGCACACCATTGGGTGTCCTTTAGAGCCTGAGTTGAATTGGAAGGCTCGCGTATTCCTATTCTTGTTATGGGGGACTGTCCATACCCTATCTCGACTATTCGACCTGCTCCTCGAAGCAAGGATTGGATATTATAGGGAATGAATAGGGGTGAAGAAGCCCTTATGGTTATCTCTTCCCAATAATGGCTCACTGATAACTCATACGTGGATGGCTCGCTAATATTAATAACTTGGATTTCTTTATCCACCCTAGGTTCCAAACTATGTGGGCTGAGAGTTACCCTAATGGGGAAGGCCGAAACAAAGACAGGAGGAGAACCCGGAACCCTATGGGCCTTGTCCAGAGAAAAGGAAAGAAGGAAGAAGATAAGAGTTAGCGCTAACGAATCCGCTTTTCCAAAAGAGTTAGGGTCACTTCTTTCTTACTAACTAAGTAACTAACTGATTGAGTCACGGAATGAGAAACTAGAAAAAGAAAGGGTTAATGGGAAGAACCCTAATCCATTCAAAGGCTCGGTACAAGCTTCTGGTGAATAGGTCAGAAAAAAGTTCCCTAGAAAGGGGTTAGGTTTTCCCTATAGGGTCAACCCATAACACAATCTTAAGAGTAAATGATCCTTTTAATCATGGGTAAACCCTTTAAAGAACCGGTGTTCGGTGGATAGTCGTAGTGCGCTAAAAAGCTTTGGGACTTGGGATTGGGGTTCAGTGAGAATTGAGCTATGTAAGCAGAAGTCCAGTCAATTGTCGGTTTCTATCGATAAGATTCCCGGGAGCTTTGGGAACTATCGATTCAGTTACTCTGTTGGCAAGGTAGCTAGGGGAATCTATGGGATTTCTGGACTGGAAAGCCTTCCATCTCTCTTGAAGAGTCAGTCTTTCCCACTTGATCGTCTTTTCTTTGCCTACTCTCTTCTGTTAGCATCTTTTTTCTATTTGTAGCTGTATATCATAGTTTCTTTGTAAGAATAGGTTTTTCGGAAGAGAATAAGTTGTTAGAATGCCTCTCAGTGATCCAAGAATTGATCCCAGCAAGTGCTACGAGTGCTTCGTACTATAGAGAAAGATGGGCATTTCTCCTTCCACAGGCAAATTGATTTGGTTTACGATTCCGCTAACCCGCTCTAACTAGTCTTAAACGAAAGAGAGATCGATTCCTTTCCCTAGAGTACTCTATTTAATTTCCTCTGCAGTCTTAGGCTTTGGCACTTTTTTTCATTCAAAGCGGGATGCTTGCTCGACTGATAAGGAGAGGAGCGAAGGAGTTTTCTTGCTGGTGGAAGGCTCACAACATAAGGTTACTGCCCTGCCAACGGAGATCTGCTTGTCTTGTGGCCCTAACTGGAACAGAAAAGTCAGTTAAAAGAAAGGATGCCGGTTCGTCCAAGGACGCCTATACAGAGATGGGTAAAAAGGACGTTAAAGGAAGCTTGCTTAATCGTCCACTTGTAATTCCTCAGACAAGACAATCGATCCCTACTATAAAATCTGGAATGGAACTATACCATCTCGAAGACCATCGAATGCCCCTTTAGCCCGGGATTAGAGTAATAGCCCTTGGTTCAATCCTTTCGTTCGTTGTAGTCCCTTTATCAGTTCTCGTCCTCCTCCTCTGTAACTGAAGCAGCCAGCTAAGGAGCCTTGACCTGGATATGGTGATATTCAAAGTTGGGAAATGCTTATGTCTGCAGCCTTTCTTTCGATTGTTGAAGATGATTCCAAGCCAACTGCCCTCCCAAGTGAAATGCTATTGGAAATGCCCTTCCACAAGCGTACTCTGTAGCTACTACTTAGTACCTCCTTGCTATCCTAGTCTCCCTTTCTGCTTCCGTACTTTCCACTGCTTCTTCCTAGGGATGAGGTCTCGCTAATCCCCCTTCCTAACAGCTTTCATGGAAGAATAGGCGCTTAGGCTTTTTTGCTAGGTGATTCAAAAGAAAAAGGTAAGCCAGCTGCATTCCGATCAAAAAGAAAGTCTCCCCGGAATAGCAGACCGTGGAAACAACTCATTATAGCTTGACTTTGCTGGCCGGCTAAAGGCTTTGATTGCGGGCATAGAATAGGAATAGATAGTATTAGTCTGGTTTGCTTCCTTTAGATTAGCGGACTACTTGAACTGCTTACACCCGATTCAAGGGATGCGTGCCTAACCCACTACTTCAAAGCCCTAACTAACTAATTGGGTTAGAAACCGCAGGAGCAGCTTTCCCATCCCTAGTAGTATCCGCTGTTCCTATACCATTTCGAAGAAAGAGTGGGCCCCTACCCTCAAAAAGGAGCACCTGCTATTGGATAATAAACCTCTCTTGCCACGTAAAAAAACGGAAAGAAGAACCGTACCGTCCAACCCCTTGTATATCGATCGGAAAGAAGCAGCTGCAAATGCTATCAGTGGTTCTTCCTTCCTATCCCATCTATCTATAAGAGTTGCTTGATTCGCCTCCATCTTTAATAGGCAATGATAATTGGGGCAGATCGGAGTCTCATTGAAATGAGTTTTTGCCCACCCACCTCTAAGAGGAGGGAGAAGTTCCCAGCTATAGTCACTGCCATGCCCCCTTTTAAAAAGCCTCGTCTTGAGATCCAATCCATGTGTAGACTTTACCATCTATACAAGCTAGACTATCTTCATTGTTCTAATCAGAGCAAGAGCAGCATAGGTAGCACGAGTTGCCTTACGCTAGAAATTCATTTCTTTCTCTTTCGGTTGTTTTGCTTCACGAGCTTCAGTGCTTCAAGATATGTTGATTGGATACAAATACATCCACTCAATAAGCCGATAAAGAAAAAGAAAAGCTGCAGTGAAAATAAGTTTCATCTATATGCACCCAAGAGTCGTTCTCACTGGTCCGGAAAGATAGAGACAGGGAATACAACGATTAAAGAGGAAGGACTGCTTTGATAGAGCAAAGAACGAGAAATTAAGCAACAGGGAACGAGCACGGGATGGAAC
The DNA here is from genome assembly GCA_034509735.1 of Sesamum alatum. Taxonomy (NCBI): domain Eukaryota; kingdom Viridiplantae; phylum Streptophyta; class Magnoliopsida; order Lamiales; family Pedaliaceae; genus Sesamum; species Sesamum alatum. The sequence goes on from JACGWO010000025.1 coordinate 41,027, forward strand.
AGAACTAGCTTAGGTCCTTTCCCCGGATGGCTTTCCTACTTGAATGCTGGCATCCCTATTACCTTTTGCCCACTTGCTTACCTTAGTGCTTGCCCAAAGATCAAGAAGATTAGAGTAGGCCTACCACCTTTATCTGATATTACCGCGGGAAGAGAAGAAATTCATTCCGATCCCTGGTAAATGTCGGAGATTGCCGGATATGAGCTTTTGGCTTGCTGCTCTCCCATCTCAGGTTTCTCAACCATCAGCCAAAGAATCCACCTCTGAATTCCCAGATTCTTCTTATTGAAAACCGTGTAGTAAGAAAATTGAGTGAGTCCTCTGCTTTGTTTCGATGAGCACTCGACTTCTGCTTATAGGAGCATGAATCCCCTAGCTAGCAATAGTAGTTCTTCATCAATAGGGTACTCAACTGCCCACCGATAAAGGGTGGATGCCTCCACCTCTGAAAGCAGGAGCCACGGAGACATGACATGAGCTTACAGGAGTAGAATTGCCCCTGCCTCTTTCTGCTGTTCGACCTGCCTTTATTACAACTCGGTCTAATATCAATCCTTCTTCCTCTAAATCTTCCTCCACCCTCTACCCATATTCGATGCAGGGGACTTTTCTCGTCAGCATAAAGCAGGCACAGAGGACTAGACTATTACTAAAATTCCTATATAAATAGGTTGTTTTCAAGGGAACTAGAAATTTCAGAAGCAAGATCGTAGCGTAGAAAGTTTTGCTTACTACCTCCTCCATCTAAGTATTCGATTTTTGCTTGCATGTGTTAAGCATAACGCTTCTTAGAAGGTAAACTGATTTGATCACCTTTCACGACCCTTTTCATTAATTCAACTGATTGAGATAGACGGATTTCATTCCTTTCGCTGCGGAGCTTGCCTGCCGGGGTAAATGAGGACTTTTCGGGGTATTTAACATAACTAATAAGTCTCTATTGGAAAAGTGAAAAATTTTCACACAATTTTGATCGGTATTCAACTAAGGGCCCCGTTAAGTAAGATGGGAGCCAATAGAAAGCTAACACAGCTTTCTTAAACGGGAACCCTGATCTAGACACAGTAGGATCAATTGAGTTAGAAAATCTAATGTGCGTACAAGCATCTTTTTCCTTTTCTTTTTGAAATTGCACTATTGAAATAAAAAATAACGTACAATAATGTTTTCTTCCTGAATCCACTTGGAAACCGTTTTTTTAGGCTTGGACATTGACTTAAATAAAAGCGTACTGATCAGGGCTCAACAAAGTCTCCTGCCTCAGACGTGGATGTAGATGTAGACGTAGATCATCCTGTTGGCTAAGAAGAAAGATCGATACTTGTTGACTCTGTCTCCTTTGAGAACTTCCCAACTCCTACTGACTTAGATGATTTATAGACTGACTGACCTCTTAATGAGTTTCCCGGTGGTTCCCCCTACCTAATTACTTCTTTCCCTTTTCAGGCTCTCAATCAGATGCAGGACGAAGATAAATGCCCGGCCTAGGCTCTCCGAACACCTCGGTTGTCCTCTGGTTAGGGAATGAGTTCTTCCGCTGGTTTAGGACGAAAAGGCCTCAAAAGAAAAGAAAAGGAAAGGCAGATCTCTCAGATCGAAGAGCAAGTCCTATTGACTCAGAACGTCCCGGTGAATCATTAACAGAAGAAGACTGAGACTCAAAGCTGGTCTTGGTCCCATTCCTGACTCAGTCGACAAGCCTGGCTTATATATCTTTAGATTGAAATGACTTCCCCCCTTGGACTAAACAACCAAGCATTTACTTCGATTCCTACTTAAACGACTGATGAGTTTCCGGCTCCTGGTTTGAACAGCCCTGCTAGTTCCAAACGAACAACAACCTCCTATTCGAACCTGCAAATAAGATAAGGTGGTGATCATCTTCGTTCAAAAGAAGGATAGGTACCTGACCTTAGAATAGAGGCTCGTAATGAATATTGAGACCTCCCTACCAGACCGAAACCTGCCGACATCAGATGAGCCCCATCAGCCGGGATGAGTCGCATTTAAGGCCGTCCGACTTCTTACGCCTGGAGCCGATTCAGGAGCGGTTGAAGCCATTACATAATAGAATGCAAGGGAATCATGTCAGGGAAAAAGGAAGGACCTTACAGCGCGTATGTGCCCGGCTTCGCGGGATCGGGCTGCAATGCCTCGTGATCCACTCTTGGCTAAGCACTGTGGGGTGTCGCCTTCTCGGTCTCGCTTCCTTTCTTCCTTGGCATGCTCTTCGCATGCCCTTTCGAGGTTCCCTCCCTGGAGTCTCCATCCCGGACCATTCCATTAACCTAGTATCATTCTTCATCTCTGACGGCTAGTTACTGATCTGATTCATCAGAGCCTGCTTCCTCAACTGCCTTTTCTTTTGCTTTGGCGGGAATGAAGGCTGGCACAAAAGAAACATCGGCTTCGTGCCGGACCCTTATACTAGAATGCTCTTGTTTTAGCGGGACACTTTATGAGAGTATATATTTCCCTAAAGGGGGACTTCTATAGTAGAATGATTTTTATTATAAGGAATCGGATTGACTATCCTTGGGTATATCTTTTACTATGGATTCAAGTCATCTGCACTTTCCAACAACCGATGTCCGATCTCTTGGACTAACTGGCCACCTTCAAGCTTTAAGTCATTCTATAAAGAAATCCGTTTCGGTATCGCAAGAACAGCCTTTATTCCATTCCTACAATGGCATTCAGGACTTATTCCGCATCAACCTAAGACCGTCCTTTACTTTAGGCCACTCACTGGAAACCCGGGAATTTGTCTGAAATCGTAGGCTAGGGCTACCTAAACCTTTCCTCCCCACATCTATGAATCAGTCCCGTCCTCTCTTAATGAGAGATCTCTATCTGTCTCGCCTTATCCTGCAAACAGCCTATTGGACAAGGCAAGGAAAGCCTAGCAGTTAGTTCAGTCCCGAGCCTTACCTTAGTAGAAATCCGAGAACAAGAGCTGGGGATTCTTCCATTCTAACAGTGGATTCAATAGCAGCTAGGAAGAAGATTAGACAGAGACTGGAATTCATTATTTGAAAAAGAGGGCTAGGTCTAGCCAAGGATTGAGTCCTTTTTGGATCTGCTACTCGACCCGTATTCTGTTACAGGTTTGCCTAGCGCTTCCATCGAAAGCTTATACCTGTTGACTTTGAAGCCAATTGCCATCCTCCTTTTAAATTAAAGCATCCCGTTCTTCGATTTCTGATTCATATGCATCTCAAGACCGACCAAGCAAGGGTTAACGTTGTGTAGTCGGGAATAGAGTTGCCGGTAACCTTTGGCTAATAGCTAGCCTAAGACAAGAGGCAATAAAGCAGAGCTAGCGAAGGGAGACCAAAAGCAGGAGCTTTTTAAGCGCGCTAAGAAACGTTGCTTCTGTCGGCCTTTCTGTGCAACAGTCCACCAGTAGCGGAAGAGAGGGTTACCGTACATACAAGAGTCTTCCAGTTCTTACGGAAGCTCTTTCTTACCAGTCAAGTAGTACAACAGCTCTATCTTACAGCCCGGCGCGGCGGGTCGCCTTTTGAATTCAGTAGATGGAAGAGACTATTAAATAGATAAGGAGTAGGTGAGTGAATGAGTCCTCACTGACCTGAGCGATTTCGATCACCTAGCAGGCCTTTTATTTGGTAGGTAAGATCGCCAAAGCGTATCATCTGATTTGGCTACGAAGGAAGGAACTCGAAGTGAAAGGGCACCGTCTTGTGCAAGACAACGATAGTTGGCCCTCTATCATCTTCTATCTGGTAGACTTGGAAAAAGGGCCCCGACTTCTTTCCAGAATTAGAGTTCGACCGCAGCTTCCCCCCCCTTTTTTTTTTGGGGGGGATCAAGTTCCTTGCCAACTGCCAACTATCGACTCCGATCTCTTTTCATTTGTTTTGGGTATTACCAAACCTAGCCTAGCCTTTGTCAATCACACTAAAGCAGAGCACCCAATTATGGAAGAGCCTCCTTAAGGGTGGGTTAGCTTAGTCAATCCGGCCCGAGACGCGTTCGTTGACAAAACCGCCGTAGGAATTCCGACTTTTCAATAGAGCGGAGGCGAACTGAGATCAACGAGAAAGAGGCCCTACTCACTACAAACGAATACACCACAAGATCGAACTGCACTCATGCCTCCACCGCATCAAGTTGACCGCCCTCCCGGAGTAGTGATTCTATCAATCATGTACGTAGGGAGGACCCTCCATTCTGATTGGTATATCATGAAAAAAGAAAGCCATTTGCACCAGGCGCACTGCGCTTTCCCTTGCCCAGATGTTTGCCTTTCTAAGTCAAGTAATGGTGACCCGCCGAAGCCTGGAGCTTCGTAACATGTTGACGAAGACCTCCGAACTGAGGGTTCGGTCAGTAGAAGGGACGACTTTGTCTCCCCGGAAGAAGAATAGCCCCGCTCTCTAGCCGACTGATCCCCTTGATCATATAACTGGGAGGGAACGTGTCACATTAGAGGTGAACGATCAGAGGTGTCCTCTAATCACCACGATGAGACTGGTCCCTCTTTTAGTAGACTCAGCTATGAATATGAATGAAGAAATGAATGCCGGGCTCTTTATTTCACTGCTAACCCCAAGAAGTTTCTTAATGCTGATACTTTCTCTTTCGTCGAGCCCCGAGCTTGTGGTCCTCCTTTGAGTGTAGATTCAATTGGATGAATCTGTCAAGTCAAGGAAAACGTACGTAGCAGCAAGGATGGTGCATCGCCTATTTATCGTTCTCGCTCGGGAGCCAAAACGAACACGCCTGCTACCTACTGTACTGGACCTTCGACCAGGCACCTTTGTCGAATCGGAACCAAGCATTGCGCTCGAACAGTTGAGCGGCTGGAAAGAAAGACGACCTCACCTTCTCGTAAATGGTGTCAGTGAGAGCAATTTTAGTATCCCCCGTTGACCTTCTTTTGTAGATAGAATCTTCAATGAGTGGAAACAAGCACCCAACCTAATAAAGGGGCTTGTTGAGTAAGGCCGGCTTTCGAGCCCAAGCCTACGTTTGCTTAGTAAGCTTGAGCGCATCTTTCTCATATCAAGGCTTTCTTTGAATTTTTAATAAGGGGCGCGTTAGCTAGGCCGTTTTCTTGCAGGAGTGCTAACGCGCGCCCTTACGTTTTCTTCGCTTGCTCTGCAGTACGAGCCTCATACAGAGCCGCGCTCCTTTAATATGATGAGAAGAAGGGAAGGGGGGCCACCCTCTTTTCCGCACCAATCCTTATTTCCTACTACATCTTTTTTTGGGTGTATAGCTCAGTTGGTAGAGCATTGGGCTTTTAACCTAATGGTCGCAGGTTCAAGTCCTGCTATACCCAAACCTGCCTTACACTCTACTATGAGTAAGGACTAATTCGTGGCTTCAAAGATGACTCTTTGGCCTTTAGACTCGCTTCCGCGACTTCGCCCTTTAAGTGACAAGGGGGTGAGGTAAGGAGTAGTATAAGAGTGGCTCGGTCATCGGTAAACCTATCCTTATTCATTCTATAGGGCGGGGCTGCGGACCAACAATCCAGCAAAAGGGCTGAAAAGCTCCTTTATCAAACCTTCCCCTTTTCATAATAATAAGGTAAACATCAAAGCCCAGAAAACCCAACCTATACAAAGAGCTCTTTTCAGCCCCTACTCCTGTGAAAGTTGCTGTTGACGAAGTTTCATTCTAAGCAACGAACGTACCTCTCCCTTTTTTTTCTTTTCTGGGGGTTGAAGAAGTTCTTTAAACCATTACAGATTCAAAAAAGGAACTCAATGCTCCGCTAATCACTCACGAGATGTCAGGTCAGAAAATGCCTTTTCTTTTCTAAAGGTGGACTTCGTAATCCAGTATTGAAATCGAAAAGGGGAGGAAGAAGGACTAGACATTCGCGTAGAGGGGTTCCCGGTCTTCTTCACTTGAATAAGATTCAGTCTTTCTCGAGTAACCGATACTCTTAGTGGAGCGGAGGAAGCTAGAAAGTTGCTGTCCGAAAAAGCGATGGAAGAAGCTAGGATAGAGAAGCTTACCTTCTTGTTTACTTGAATCCCACTTGGCTTGGTGAAAGAATCTCATTCCGGATTCATCTAAACTAAAAAAGCTCAAGATCAACAGACTCTCCTTGCTTCCGGGTCCCACCCCCCTTCTCATTCAAAGCCGGGCCATACGCTCCTATCTCATTCAGGGGTGAACATATTAGTAAAAGGCTTTACCTTTGGGTTCTGTCGCTTGAAGAATGAAAAGAAAAAAGGCTCGGTCGTAGTCGTTGGAACGAACTCGGTAACAATGACCAGTCATTAGTTAAGCTGGCTTGGCTTACGCTTCCTTCCCTCGAGGACAAAGACCCCCTCCCTGACAGTAGGGGTAGCGCCACGTCTCTTTGGCTTAGAGTCGCTTCAACGGCTGAGCTGCTTAGGCTTGGTGTACCAGGAAAATGCATATTATAAATAGTGAAAGTGGCATCTTTCTTTCAGACTGCTTTACTTAGGATGGAGTCCTTGCTTAGCCGAGCTGGAAGCTATACTCTATCAATTACATCGATCCTCTTCTTTTTCTTCCGGGAATGAGCAACAATATTCATTGCCTTGCCTTTCTCGAAAGCTAAACCTAAAAGCGAATAAGTGCATATTCCTTTTTTTTCTGGAATAGGTGAATCCATGCTTATTTCCTTCCCGAGTTGAGAACAGAGGACAATCCCACCCTAGCTATTGGACTTTGATCCTTATCGACTTTGACCGAAAGAGCTATTCTTATTCTTTTCCCGAGACTGGGAAGCGTAAGGCCGGAAAGAAAGTCTTGTACGAGGTTCAGTTCAGGCATAGCTACTGGAAAAGAAGTCATGCCTCATTCTTATTGATGTAGATGGGCAATCACCAATGGCTGAAATGAGAAAGGGCTTCGCTATGAATCCGTAACGACGTACCGACTGGCTCTCCGATAGACTCGTAGATAGAATGGCCTTTAATCGACCCCTTTCTACTCACCCAGGAACCGAGGGGACAAAGAAAGATAGAAGAAGAATAATTCCTTTTTTCGCCCGAGGGTTCCTTTAGAGAAGAACCACGCTAAATAGATAGAATCCATTTCCACCAATTTCAGCAAAGTAGCGAATGGAAAAAACTTAGTAGCGGGTCTCTCAGGTTAGAAAAAGGAAGAACCGAAAGAAGATCTCTAGTTGAGCCTTTACGCCTTTACTCCCAAGACCGGATTCATTCACCTTCTCCTTCCCTTGCTTCTTCTCGCTACGTGGGGAAGAAAATTTCTCCATTCCGCCCTGACTTCAATTACAAACTATTACTTCTCGGCCTAACTCGGACTAATAGACTCCCCAGCCTAGCTAGGCTAGACTGAAAGCAATCAAGCCAAAGCAACATTCCTTCAACTACCGTTCCTGCCCCCTAGGAAAGAAAATCCAATTACCAGTCGCAGTTCCAGGTCCTATAACTATCCCCTTCCTTCTTCTTATAACGCGAGTGACCCATATCCAACTCCAACAAGGGCTTTCCTCACAGCTTCACAAGTCAGTTCCCCCTTTTCTAGAGCAGCTAGCACACCAATTCCAACAATCCCGTCTATTGCTCCTTCTCCCGTCCGGAAGAGACCTTTGAAATTCATTTCGATAAGAGCCAAAGGAGTCTTCCTCTCTAGTAGCCCTTCCGACAACAGACAGCAGTTACTCTAACAGCGGCAATCGCCCATGGTTCTGCCCTACTATATTCATGTTGACCCAAGGCTCACTCGCTGCCCTAAGCTAAGTCCTACGGTTCCCAGAGTTTTGGCTTATAGCCAAGCCAAGGGGCGAAGCGGTCCAATACCAGCTTCTTCTATAGGATCGGAGTCGTCAACAAGAACTGCAGATACGATCACTACGCCTTTATAAGAAGGCCTTTCGCTTAGTTATCCTTTCTACTATCACTTCCTTTAGCAGTTCCGGAACATCTATAGTATGCTTGAATGTCGGCAATTTGTCCATATTCTATTCCTCCTCGTCTATTAGTTCAGTTCCTTTCCTTAGCTGATCTACGACCACCCTCTCTCCATCTTTCGAGAACAACAAGAGGTAGCTTTCCAGGCGTATTCTGATTCACTTCCTAAGAAGGCATTTTTTTGCTAACAAGCCATTCTTGCAGCAAGAGCGCATTCTGCCTTTTTATTAGTTCAGATGGTGATAAGCGGCATATTGATTCCATACCGTACCGAAGACTAATTTCCTGGCGAAATAGAGGACACCTGCCCGAATAACAAATAAGCCGAAAAAACCTATAACGAGTCTTTTTTCCGTGTTCTCGCTAACCGCAGATGAATGGAGGGTGGTCGTAGATCAGGAAAAGGTGTGGTTGTTTAAGCATCCAGAAGTTGAACTTGCTGTTCCAGAGGTGCTTGTACCCGATCTTGACGGCACTGGTAGTGAGATGGACATTCTTTTCTCTCTTGTACATGGCTTGTGGCATTGTAGTCTTTTCCCCAGTAAAATAATCCGTCAATAGAGCCGAAACTCGACCTATGAGTGTCAAGGGAGGATTCCCCACTTAGGGCAACCAAGCACGCCCCCCTTAGTTTAAGTACTAAACGGGGGATGGAACGAAGAAGAGAAATCGACCAAAGAAAGAAAGACAAACCAACTACGCCTGCAAGATCAAGCACCTAAGACTTGAGCCCTCCTTCCCCGAGCCTAATCGAAGGAGCTGAGAGCCAAGCCTAACCGAAGCGCGAGCCTGTTCAATAGCCCAAATATAGCCCTGTGCCTTTGCGCACAGCCCTGCTCCCAAGCCTAATTGAGCCACTGAGCCTTTATTAGGATATTAGGATCAAGGAAAGATCTACACCGAGTACTCTCCTGTTGTTGTTCGCCGTCCCTGCCCATGGTTCAAACCTTTGTGCACAGCTCTTCTCCTGGGTCTACCCCAACCGAGCCGGATTTTAGCTCCTACCTTTCGAAGGAAAGGGGAGTTTCACTTCGATTGGCTTTGTGTGAAGCCGACTGTACTACATATCATGCCACAAGCGAAAAGAAAAAAAGCACCCAAGCTTGCCAACTCCGTTGCCTTTGTGCCACCTCGAGAGTTACAGAAGGAAGTCCCAACTCTATACCTATTCAGTAAATTCCAAGTGATGGTGATTTCGCTCCTATCCTATACTTAGTTCCATCCTGAGTGAATTCCTTTCACTGATTCCGTCACAGGACAGTGATGAAGGGACTTAACACTACTCTTCTGTCAAGTATCAGATCGCAGCTTGCGCTAGTTATTTCCTTTCGCGAAGGGAAGATTAGGCTGAAGGGAGAAAGGGGCCAGAAGAAGCATCGAAATTGCTCGTTCAGACAGAGATGTATGTGTACCTGCAAGGGTCGGGCACCATTACTAGTATGAATAACCGGCTGGAGTAACTCGTACTGGACATCTGGGAAAGAAAAAGGATTTCTCTTGCTGCGGGAAAGAATACTCCACAATTGACTTTACAAGAACGACTTATCCCAGGGCTCGGGCCCATCCCAGCTCCGCCCAGAAGGGTAATTCCGGGCCTTTTATGACCAGTCACCAACAGCTTTTTTTCCGGGCCGAAAAAAAGACTTCGTTTTTAAGCTTCAAAAGAATGCCCGTAGCGGGGATGCGTTTGCTTCTGATTGCTCGAGTTGGAAGACCTACAAGGAGCTCGGTTGTACCATAAATAAAGAAGAATCGACCTGTGTCAATGGATTCAAAATCTTTCGTCGGATGAGCCTAATTCAGCTTTAGAAAGAGATTCATCCAAAGGCTTTGGCTCATACCTAGTGAGACCAGGAAAAGATACTCATAAGCTCTATTCTCCGAGGATCCAATTCCATGGTTAATTTGTACTGAAAGCGAGAGCCCAAGAGCGACGAAATTCGATTAGGAATCTTTCTATCTAAAAGAAGTGGGAAAAAGGCCCTTTCTAGAGGTTGTCCATCTACGAATTAGTGATCCAACTGGGCATCTTACGTATGAATTCGTGCTCCAAGTATGGGCTCTTGCCCTGTCTCCATAAAGGAAGAAGAAGCCAAGACTAAGAGCTTGCTGTCAGCTTCTAGTCTCTATTCCTATCCGAGTCCCTCTTTCAGGGATAACCTACCTCTTCCATGGTACCCACCTCCAAACAACTCCTAATTCCCCTAAGTCAATCTGTCAATCTTGAGACAATTCTCGCCTAACTCAGTGTACTTTTGAGCCTTTCAAAAAGGGAATTCGCCCGAGAGCACCTTCTACTGCATCCAGTACTGGATAGGATGACACCCAACATACCAGAAAGATCCCGGATGATCTGATTCAATTGGCTTAGATTCAATAGCAGTTGATTTTGGGCAGGAATCTGCAGGTACTTTATCTAAGTAAGAGATTTTAGCATTTTTTCGGGGGAAGTAAGAAGCTTTGAGTTTAAGACTGCGTTGACTTCTTCTTATATAATAAGATATAGCTGTTGTTGCGTTATGGTTGTTAGTAAAGGCTAGGCAAGTGAATTCTTTGTTTTCGCTCCAAGTAAAGTAGTTCGGTTCGCTTCGGTAGTTATAGTTCTAAAGAGAGGTGATACCACTTCTTCTTATAGTAGAGTGAGTGACCTTGCCAATGGCGCACGCGCCACGTTTGAGAAGTAAGAAGTACTTTCTATCGGTGGTTTCGGACCTTCACTTTCGGTTGAGGAAGTCTCAATCGTTGGAGCGGGGGATAATCCTTTTGAATGAGCCAATCAGTATCGGCTCGGTTCGTAAGCAAGCTAGATAATGTCCTCCGCGGCTAGCGGGTGTGGTTGTTCTTCGTCTTGGAACTGATCGTTTTGTTCCTTCCTCGGAAAGCTTGGGACTTTCCTTCTTCTTTTATAAGAAGATCTTTCTATCAGAGGTAAACTAAATAGAGATAGCGCATTCGGCTTCATTTCGTTGCTCAAGGGCCTTGTTTCGAGGCTTTATCGGGTGTTGCTGTCTGATGATGTCTCAAACCATTTCGGTTGTTGTATCAGGTCCAATCTCCAAGTTGATGTATTGGGCGGGATCTTCCTTTCATAACAGAAGGTAGTTTTTCCGATGTTTCCTTTGGCTCCAGGCCTCATTTCATTGTCTTACTTTTTCTACACTCTCACAGGGATAAGAATCTAAGCAGAAAGAACAATTCACCCACACCCGGGGAGATACGTTCGTGCTCAACCAGGACTTCCTGAACCTAGGCTCCTTCTTCCTTCTTAAGATACGGGATTTAAATACACCCCCTTCGGGGATTGCCGTTGATAAATAAGAGAATCAGGCACTCGGAACAGAAGGGAGAGATAACCACAAAATAACTACCCAGACGACCACTCCCTAATAGGTAGTAGGACGGACATCCTTGTCACGAACTCAAGGAAGTACAGTCTAGCTATAGAAGCTGGAAGGTACGGGCTCCTCATTACTTCTTATTCGACTTCCAGGAGGAATAAGAGAAAGGAAAAGGATGAGCTATAAGCTAGCAGGGAGATTCTCTTTAAAGATGGCTGGACGGAGAACTCTTTCTTTAGGATCCATTGACCCTAGATACACGGAGTCACCCTTCTTACTTCAGCAAACAAAGATCTAGCAGCACAGTACGGAACGCAGGGAGTAGAGGGAGGAGCTTCATGGGTGAGACAGGAAAGAGAAGAACTAACCTCTATTCATTAAGACAGCTCTACCCCTCTCATAGCAAGAAGTTCACCTATAACAACATTAAGCAGGAACAAAAGACAACCATAGCTACAATCATTGCGATTGGACTAATTCCTTAATGTTAGAAGGTAAAAGAAACATGGGAGCAGAAGCACTTCCTCTTTCCCTGAGACTGGGGCCTAGGCCGGAAAACACAGAAGAGAATGCAAGCTCTTTGAAAGGGAACTTCATCCGTAAGCGGTGTTGGAGGACTCGCAATTGAATAAGCTGTTGATGCAATAAAGGCTCTGATCCTAGGAGCTGCACATGATGGGGAATAGCCGGTGCATCGGGATTCGGTAAGTGTTCACTAAACCGCAGTTGGGGGCATTGCCGCTGTGATCTTTTCTGCTGTGATTGAATCAGTAAGCGCTGCAGATCTGATCTATAAAGAATTACCCTCATTCGATCTCAGATGGGATGAATACAAAGGAAGGCAGGGAGTAGCACTAGTCTCAGGGACAAATACCACAGAAGGAAGAGAAGTAGCTGCTCTCGAATGCCCTGTTGAGGAAGAGAAGAAGGTTCAAACTTTCATTATGTCCTCGAGATGCATCAACCCAAGGGGAAGTCGTCAAAGCTGCTAAGCAAGAAAGAAAAGCGCACGAAAAGCATCCTTGATCCCCTGATGAACCAGAAGGCTGAGTGCGAGAGCCAGGTCAGTCAGACGAGGGGCTAAAGGCCCTAGGGGGCTCATCGCTTTGACTCGGACTACTTCTCTGAGGTGAGGTAGGGCACATAGCCTTAAGCCAATCGCCAATCCGGACCAATCGGGAGAAAAAGGAGTTTGATAGAAAGCAGCCAAATGATTGAATGAAAGTTGAAACCTCTCTTGTGACCAGCTGCTTTTGCGGAGTCGAGTCCTGTACCAGCCGTAGGAGTATAGTCATTTCAGAATGCCTTCATGGTGGGGGACTTCTTTGGAATAGATCCACGAGCTGCATCTCATGCGATCGGGCGAGGGGAGTTGAGAATAGACTCAGAGGCCAGCGCTAGAAGCAAAAGTAGAAGCCTTCGCGTACCCAACACCAACGTACAAGACAGATGCCGAGGCAAGAAGCAAAGCCCCTGGACCCAGTGCTATCTATGTGAGGGGAAGAGTTGAAGGAAAGGGGCAGCTAATTTCATTTATTCTGTCTCCCCCCCCCCATGTCTTAGACAAGGCAATTTCTTTCACTTCATCCAGCATGACATTGAAAGGGCAGAGGGAATTGCACTAAGAACTCCTGCTTCAATGGATGGAAGGGATGATATGAAAACTCCAACAACTGGTTCTGGCTCTAAGCTTGATCCCACTCGAAAAAAGCCCAAGACCAGGCGCAAGGGAGAACAAGCGAGTTAGCTGCTGTCGGAAAAAGCTAGCCATAGAGTAGTTCCGTCGTGAGCCGAGGAGAGGGCTGGAAGTTCATTCTGTGGAGTGAAGCCGCTCTTTAGCCTAGGATCAAGATCAAGGAATTCTCAAAACCAGTCAACATAAGGCCGACCCACTTCCTACCTCTTGACTTCCTTGACGTCGAGCTAAAGAGGAGGAGTTCTTCTCAAGCTATGTCCGCTGACGGGCCTCTATCTCTCAAGTTCAATTCTCCCTGGTACTTGCTCTTAGATAGCCGCTCGCTCACTCCTTCGAAAAGAGAGAAAGAAAGGACTGTAAGGCTTCTACTCTTTCTTCACTTCAGAAATCGTATCCGTAGCTCAGTCGCTAGTACGGAGACTGCACTGCAAGGGCAGAGAAGTAGTTTACTTGTGAAAACTTCACTATAGACTGCTTTCTTAGCCAATAACTCGATCTCTGAGAAGTAGTGCCATTGGTCTCATGGATGTCTTTTCCTTCTTTTTAGAAAGAATGTTGTAAATGGTAGTAATATACCCCGTCAGTATGTGATGCATTGAGAGTCAGAGGAGTAGTGCCCCTTCTTACTGAAAGAAGGAAACTATCTAATAGGTTGTCTGAGATCCCTGGATCAGTTAGTCATTCACATTCAGTAGTGGAGGAAGAAGAGGGCACCGGACACATTGGTCAGCTACTCTTCTCAGCGCACTAGAGTAGAAAGAAAGCAACGTCACCAACTGAACCGCTATAAGTCAGAGCGGCGCGAATCGAACGAACGGAGTTAGGCCACTAGTCGCAGCACTGTTGGCTTTATTCTCTATGCAAGGCTATTAGCTTGCACGCCTTTCTTTAGAGGTTGCACTCTACTACGACTATTTTCAGAAAGCAAACCTGAATTACATCCAGCAAGAAAACGGATGCGCGGAGCCTAACGCGCAACGGCTTTCGCGCTAGCGCGCTCATCCTTATGCTTGTTCCATCGAGCCTCTATGAAAGAATTCGAAAGAGTCGGTCTCATTGATTGAGCATCCCCGAGATAGATAGATAGATAAGTTTCCTTTTACTATTCATACGTAACTTCGGGCTTTAAGCATACAGAAAGATTGAGATCGGATGGCGACTTCGTTAAACCTTCGGGAAGTGCAGGTCGCTACTTATGCGACAAGGAATTTCGCTACCTTAGGACAGTTAGAGTTACTGCCGCCGTTTACCGGGGTTTCCATTCAAAGCACAGTGAGGCAAAGCGAGTGACAGGTATGCAATCCCCAGTAAAGTAAGCCAAGTAACAAATAGACTATCTACAACCTCTTCTTTCATTTGTCCTGACAACTGTTCTGAAAGAAAAGAATAAGTGCAACCTAAGACGCTTTTTTTCGCGACAAGAGCGGTTATGTAGCATCAACAGGAAAGTTATTTGGCAGTTGCTTTAGCAGCTCCTTCTCTAAGACCGGAGTCAATAGCAGCGCTTATTATTCCTTCAAGAGCTCCGAGTTTCACACGAACTGAAAGACATTCTACAATCACTTGCATTCAAACTGATCAATGCTTTGCTACCGGGCTTCTCTCGGCCATTATCTTCCTCACTTGATCTGCCCGTACTCTCTTAAGTCGACTTCTTTGCTGCCTTTCCGCGGAAAAGGAATTTAGTTTCTTTCCAGCTCTCTAGTATACTTATTCTCTTTCTTATGCTGTTTTCTGCCTGTAGTGTGGTTCTGTCCCTACTATTGAGAAAATCACTGGATGCTCTTGCTGCTCTGCTCCTCTAGTCATTGAACCAGCGCACTCCAATACAAGCTTCTCTTCTTTAATGAATGGGACTGACTCGGCTAAGTAAAGTGCAGTATCGGCTCTAATAAAGAGAAAGAATCTATCCTTACCCTACTGCAGGAAAAAGCACTTTCTATCCCCCCGCGCTACAAAACAAACTTATCTAAGCACTCAAAGCAAAGCTGAAATAAGGAATGGGAGAAGCTATAGTGCAGATCACTTTTCACTTTCTCTAGAGTCCAGCCCTTGGCTTTGGTTCTATCAGCTATGGAGTCTTCCTCTTGTTCTTCCCTTCTCTAGTACAGATCCAATCACAGGATCTCTGTATGTATGCGCTGATGAGCTATATCTCCCGGACGAAACACTTCTCAACCCTGTATATGTATATATATAAAAGTGATAGTTCTGGACGTCTTGGTATTGGATCGGGTTGAAAGACTGAACCATCCATGTCGGGAATTAGGAAAAAGAGATCTAACTCAGAAAGGATATCCCAACCGACCCCCATTAGACTGACCTGGAACTGGAGGAACAGCAGCAAGAGAAGCGAAGGGAATTCAAATAGAAAGGCTCAAGCGAGCTTGGCTGTCCACCTACGACGATCAAGGATAAGGTTCCGTAGATCGGTGCAACTCAGTGTATCAGCACTGATCAAAGAGTTCTGTGCAGAAGTGAATGAATCAAGAGAGAGATTCGACTCTGGTCGGACTTCGATGTCCTATGATTCTGAATCACCCCGGGCAAGCATAAAAACAGCTTCTTCTCTACAACCAGTATGGCCGGCCCTCCAACAAGACGTCTGAGTATCGATGCAGTGTACTCACTTATGAAGGGACGGAAATGGTAATCTTCCTTTTCAGGTACAGATAGTAGGTTCCTCTTTCGACGAAACCTCGATGAAAGGGATTAGGCAATACCATAGTAGAACTTCTTTCTTCTAGTCCCCTGCTCGTTGAAGAGGATAACTGGGAAGAATTCTCTCACCTATTCTTCGAATTAATGCTTCTGTCACCTAAGTCTTTCGAGTGCTTTCCTTGTCCGTTATTTCTGTCTGGTTGGTTTTTCTGTTCTCGCATGGGAGGGGGGGTTGGCTGATGTCGGGTAGCTTAGAGGACCCATGGTTGACGTGTTTCAACTCCGATCGTGCTACTTGTTTTACGAATTGACCGCCCTATCCTATTATCATTCCTATGATTAGATCGCCCTAGACTGCTAACAAAGATTCTAACCCTACAGGATCCTACCCTTCTACTAAACCCGACTTCCGCTTAAGAAGTTTCGATCCCGGTTTAGCTGGACTCCAACAATATGGGAACTTCCCCGGAAGATCACAAGCCCTCCCATTTCATTTGCTTATGGTACGCAATCCGCCTATTACCACTTATCCAATTCCATGTAAGGAAACTGGCCTGGCCCTACAAACCAAGGACAGCACTCAATGTCTCTCTTCTCGTTCTACCTGAAATGGGTAGGAAGGCTCCAATCCAAGATAGAGGGCGGCTTAGCAAGTTAAGGTTTGACTTCAGTCAGACCTTTTGGAAGTAGAAAAAAGTCCTGCTTTACTGGCAACTTACAGTAGCTCGTAGGCAGAAGGGACAAGAAAGGAAACTCCAACTTCCTATTATTTTACACCCTCCTCAGAAGAGGGCACCCTAAGATAAGAAAAGCACTGTCCACTCGCAGGGAATTACCTTGGAGCTCACACTGTAATTGAATAGAATATAGAATGGAGTTGGCCTTGCCCAAAACTCCCACTCGAGTCAAAAAAGAGGAAAGCAGAAAGCTTAAGGCCATTTCGGTAATCTTCTTTTATAAAGCATAGGCCCCTTACTCTAAGGCTTTTTCCGGGACTCATTAAGATTCTTTCTTATAAAACTGGAGTTCCTTAAAGCAGACAGCGACAAAGTAGCAACATTTTTTTCTAGCCAAAAGGGGTGGAGTAGCCTAAGCAACTCTACAAGTCGTTCCCGCATATTTATAAGAAACCCCTCTCTCTCCTTCTGCGGACCCTTCCCTACCTCCTTAGCTAAACAACCTACTATCCGATCGGTTTTTTTCAAAAAAGCTGTTGAAGGAAGTGAATCACTAACCGGTGCCAGTGTTCTGATACGAGTACCCGTGGTTTCATGAATACCTTCTCTTCAGCAAGTTAGGAAGCAAGAATGATTCACTAACCTTTAGGGAGTGAGAGAACGAAGGACCGAGAACAAAAACAAAATCGAGATGAAAAAATCTAAGTACAAAACCGGAGCTTGGATTATTGTATCAGAAGCACCACTTTACTTTCATTGATTATCTTATTATAAGTTATAAGAACGAACTACATCTTCCCGTACTAAAATACATTGCTTCAAGTCTATTTCGTTCTATACGAATTTGGTTGGTCTGAAATCTACCTTTCTACCAGTAGAAAGAAAGTCACTCTCTTTTTTTCAGCACTTGATAAACGAATGCCACTTTGCTTAAGACTTGAAAATAGATCTATTGTCGGGCAGAGCAGTAATTGGTGGTCCGGTGTGGATTGTCGCATAAGCAGCTAGTCCTAATCTAGGCACATACGCCGGTTAGAGCTGCTAATCGGTTGGTTAGGCCGGTAAAAAGCAATGGGGCAGGGGCAAGATCAATAGGTCAAGTTTGTTATCTTCTGGGCGAGACTGCACCATCAATAGCTTATCAATCACCGTCTTGTCCAAGATCCCTTCCAGGTCGGTAGCCAGTAGCGGCACTAGTTCTTTCTTTATTTTCTTTATCAATGCACTAGCACTATTCTTCCCAAAAGCGGGTCTTTTAAGTGAAGCAGTTTCATTCACCGCCCGGTTCTTCGTAACCCGAAAAGATGTCACTTTAGCCGACCTCGTCAACATAAAGCAAAAAAGGAAACGAAGAGGGCATCTGCCTATTTAGTAGGGCCGCCTGGGGTTGTGGAGAGCCCACTTTCTCTTTTTGTGGCTTTGCCGAAGTTATTGCTTTTTTAGTAAGGTAGGCCTAATACGAATTGAAGTATGTTGATAGAGAGCTACTCGCCAGTGAATGTGAATAGAATAATAGTAGCATGCATCCCTCCTAATTGTCAAGGTTTTCGATAGATCTTGTCTAGTAAGGCAGGCAGGTACCTAAGCTGTACAGCTAAGCCGGATAAAAGACCGAAATGCAACCTGAGGGGTACTTTGTGGAGATTGAGCCTGCGCAAGTTCGTTTACTCACAAAGTCTTGGTTCAAAATAGGACCGATTTGGGTATGAGGCACCTCGAAAAGGCGTGAAACCTACGAATTTTTCCCAGAGGTCTCGTCAATAGCAAGATAATATTTTGATTCATAGTGAGTGGCCGGAATGAAAGGAAATGAAAAAGAAGAGAGAAGGAACGAGCGTAATCTATGAAGCGAGTCTACGAGTCTAACGAGAAGCGAACGAGCTAAATAGTCTATAGAGAAATCCTCCCGCTGCTATTGTAGGGCTTAACCATTGAAGCATTGGATGCCCTTTTTTCTCCAACACTAGATGCGCTTGATCTAGCCCTCCCTTGGAAAGAAAAGAAATCGATAACTGGCTTATTTGCGTACGCCATGAATAGCACTTTTACAAAGATTTCTATTTTGAATGCCACTACTTAAACTACTGCTTCAATGGGAATAGCAGAAAAATGGAATTAAGAAACTCATACTTCCGGAAGAAAAGCTATATCCCTTAGGAGGGATATCTTCTCGTGAACCCTAGAATCAGTTTGCCTAAAATCACTTGATGGAACATGCTCTCTTCTTGATCTCATCAGCATAGGCCAGACCGTTGAGTCGACGCCTGCCATACCAAGGAGCGAGATTGATGGATAAAGCTAGGTTAGACGGTTCGGTCAACGATGGTTCGCTTGGTGTAGTGTGTTAGGGATAGCTGAACAGAGCAGAACGACTTCTCGCTCTGTGTCTAGTAGAACCCGAAGCATTTACATTGAAAGAAAAGAAGGAAAAAAGCATAGAAGAAAGAACAAAGAAAAGGTAGGCTTAGAACCAGTATACCCTATCTTGTATCCAGTAGTTAGTCTGCCTATGAAAAGAATGCTTTGGAATTGTATAAGAGCGGGCTGTGATGCGAGGACTCTCAGGGACCTACTTAAGTCTGCGATCACTCTAAAAGCGGATAGGACCAAACCTTTTATTCCCCTAGCAGCGCTTATTCCAACAAGACCAGCAAGAGCGGATACTCACCTAAGAGCAGAAATGCCGACATCTTTCCACGTTCAAGCAGCTAATCAGTAAACGACTTCTCCGTCACTTCTTCTTATACCCTTCGTGCCCCATAGCTGCCATAGTTAGATATGAAAGTTATCCCTCTTATCCCCTATGCCCCTTTGTTATGTTAGAGAATTAGACGATACGGTAAATCAGTCAAAGACTTCCTTCTAAGCTTTCAGTAAAGTGTAAGGTAGGCTAGGCCTTCCCCATGATCTCTCCTCTTCCGGTGTCAATGCCACTCCTTTTCGCGGGGTATAAGGATAAATTTCGTTCTCATGGCCCATGTCGAAGGGAATAGAATGACAATCCCTTAGGTCTCTGCCGATGCTGCTAAGAAGCGCAGGGTTTTCATTCAATTCATAGATGTTATTAGCTTCTTCAATAGATAAAGAGATCTATCATGCTTATTCGGGAAACGTAAGGAAAGTATTCAAAACCTCCTTCTGCTCTTGGCTTCGTCCTTTAGTGATAAATATCGCTTTCGACTTTGAGCGGCTCACCCCCCTTGTCACTTAAGGGGAAAGCCCACCCTCTAGCCCTAAAGGCTTTTCCCAGACTCATCTCGCCGGCGAAAATTCTATTCTCTGTCTTACCTCCCATGAGCCCTAAGCAGACCAAGCTTCCTTAGCGTACTGAGCCTACCTATTCAAGAGAACAGAGACTAGCTACAAAGGTATTAATTCTCCTTTCGAGGGAGATCCTTTCGGCAGTCATCCGCCAGCCATAAGGATGAAAGTTTTTAAAGCGCATCCCCCGGGGGGTCTTCAATCGTCTTTTTTCAAATGTCCTCTTTTGAAGGAAGAAGAAAGTCCAAAGAAAGCATTGGACACCAAACCAAAGGCACCTGCCAATGTCCTTCTTTTCGGAACCACTGGCACGCGATCAAAAGACTAAAGCTGGTGCATCCCTAGTCAAAACTCTGTAAAATGGGATAGCATAGATCTGCCTCTGACCCCGCATGAGTGAGAGCTGGCCCAAGGAAATCACAAACTAAACCTAGAAAGAGCGATAGAAGAGATCCTAGTTGAAGATTTGGCCCCAACCCATCATATTCAAAAGAAAGGGGCTCATGGTCCCCAACCCCGTCTCATCTCTTGACTCCGTCCCCAGACACCAGCCCTTATCCAACTCTTATTCCAAAGGAAGCTCTTCTAAGAAGCAGATACCAGATAAATGTAGTCAAAAATGTAGAATAACGACGAAGTAGTACAAATATAGGTAGATACCCTGGCACCGTAAAAGGCTGGAAAAAAGGCCCTTTTGATCTGGTATTGTACAAGCCGTTGGAAAGCCTCTACTAATACTAAAAAGGTCTACGATCGGTCTCTAAATGTGTATGTACGGGTATTACGTGCGGGCTTCAGTCGAGATCAAGAGTTCGCTTGGTTCATAAAGAGATTAGGGTCGGAAAAAATCCACTTTCTTCCTGGGTAAAGTCCCCCGCTAGCTAGAATTCCATACTACACGCAGGGAGCTAGATCGTATACCGTAGAGAGCACACTAGAGAGAGATCATGGACTTCGATCAAGGTAAAGAGCGCTTAAGCTCATGTACCGCACCACCACCGCTATCTGGAACAGGTTCTCATGGTGCGCCGATGCGTATCGAATCAGATTCGCAGCCCTCTATCACGGCGGTGTACACAGATTCTGTTAGGGTTCATCAATCTCCATCCATGGCTCATTGGGCTCCTTCTATTCGGCTGATCGATGCACTTATCGGCTGATCCATCCATAAGGGACATTTGCATTTCCATCTCCCATGTAGTAAACATAGCTCATTTCTTCCTAGATTCATGATTCAAAAGACTCTCTTTTTCTTCCGTCATTTAGTCGAAAATAAGGGTGCACCCAAACAAGTCTCATAAGAGAAGGACCTCGAATTCCCCTCCTAAGGGGCATATTCATGCACGGGAAAGCATTCATAGACAAAATGGAGTTCAATTGTTCTCTAGCTGTTTGATAAGGATGAATTTTACTTTAATACTATGATAATGATTTCTTTACTGTTCCACAACTTATTCAGTTTCTTCTTTGGATTTTATCTGTGTTTTAACCTATTTATCCATTGGTTTTTACCCTTAGTAGTCATTCCTATTTCTAGGTAATGAAATTCAAGACTTATCTGAGTTCCTGCTCAAAGCAAAGCTAATAAACTCTTCACCGAATGTCTGAACTATGCTCTCTACGAGAAAAGAGATTATGCTCCAACAAATATCATCGGTGAAGAATTCAAAATCAGGAGAAAGATGGAAATGGAATTCTTCACTTTAAAATAATGAACTTCAAAGGAAAGGCTTAAGCAAGCGCCATCAACGACCATTCAAAGTGGGTTAGGCGCCCTCCGAACGTGCTAAGAATCTGCTCAAGGGTCGATGTAATTGAGAACGAGCGTCTAAGTGGAAAGAAAGGTCCAACTGAATGATCTGGTCCTACCAACTCTGAAAAAGAACAGCCCTTCGCTGTACAAATATACAACACCGACAGGCACCGCTTTGTCTTCTCCTGACACTAGCTCATCCCGGTATGAGAACCCGCCTACGTATTCATCATTATTGGCCTCCTCAGTGAAGGTAAACTCCTCAGGCTATAGCACACACCAACATTACGCCTCGGACTTGCATAAAAAAGATCAGATAGACTCGCCGGTACAGCTTTATCCGCCTTTCACTTTTGTTGCGATGACTGCCATGGTAACCGTTAGGCGATTGCGGCCACCCATACTGCGATTGCTCTGGCCGACTTCTCTTCCGGCATGGCCAAAAGACTTTTATCGCCTCTTCCTTCTCCTTCCTGGACGCCAACTCTTCCTGCCTCTGCGAGCTGCTGTTTAGCAGTCGCAGCTATCTCGTTTGCCGTTTCTCTATGTTTCCGCCGATTCCCACCTGACTTATGATCTCACTTGCGCTTTCGGGGGGACAAGGTGTTCCACCATAGAGCGGCTCCAATGCATAAAAATGGTAAAATGCTTTGTAGGCGCTCCGCTACATTCTGTATTTGCTCGCAGGGGTT
>JACGWO010000039.1:0-59169 GCA_034509735.1 Sesamum alatum
ATTGTCTGTAATGATTAGCTTTGATTAGATAGGAATAAAATAAAAGCAACTCTACTTATTTCGATTGCTTTTTCGGCTCTTTCGGTCGGTCGACCTCTTCTGACTTCGATTCTTCCTCAGTCGAATGTCCAAGCGGCAGATGAAGATGTGAACAGAAGCCTTGAAGCAGCGCCCATCGACCCGGACTTGCTTTGTCGGCCACTCGAACTGCAGTCTTAATGCTTGCGTCTTCCTGTAGTTCTTCTTTGACTTCCAATTCCCGATTTATAAGGGTTTCTGTCTTACTAGACCCTATTCCCCTATTATGATTGAGACCCTCGACAGAGAGAATTCCAGAAGCATCCCTATAATATTGAATTTGAATGTCTTTTCTTTTCCTTTATCTTTCCTCTATGGAAAGAGGGGATGATACGTGGCGTGGTATACCTGATCGTTTAGTCAACGAGACGTACGTAAGTCGACATAGCTCCATGTATATGTTCTTTGGAGCTAGAACCAATCAGAAATGAAATAATGGTAAGCCTAGGGCGACGAACATGGCTCAAGAGTGTCTATACAAAGCCATTGCAGAAGAAGTTAGTTTACAAAGCGAAGCACAGCATGATGAAAATGCAATGCAGGTAGATGGAACTGATATTACTCAGTCTGTCGAAAATCAAGAGAATTCCAGGTTGGTTCTCTATGTAGATGGAGCTTCAAATAAAGAGGGCAGTGGGGCAGATCTAGTTCTCACTAGTCCACCGGCATTCTTTAGACCAAAAGGCATCACCTTGGTTGAGTACCTCTTCTTTCTTTATTAGGGCACTCATGAAGCATCCCATAATTTTTATAATAAGTTGAATGCGCCTACTTAACTTGGGCTGTAAGCTAGCAAAGGGTACCAAGCAATCTCGCAAGCTTCAGTTTTCCAGTTCAGAATCCGATGTGAGGGGGCACTTCACTGGAAGGATATAAGGTTGTTCCCACCTACTACTAAGCCAGACAGGGTAAAGGGCTAGCTAGCATAAGCGAGTTCGTTTAATAACCTTTCCAGCTGTATCAAATAAGCCAAAAAGGAGTCTTGAAAATGGCTATCTCGGACAGAGCAGGGATGTCTATCAAAGAGCGAGAGGGACTGACTAGACGGCTGTCAACCAGCTCTAAAGGTTGCAAAGCGCTACTATAGAAAAGAGTGGTAATTCCATCCTTCAACTCTCCATTTTCCTATCTGCGGTTGCAGAAGATGGACTTCTTTGTTGACCCAGGTCTCGTGTGCCTGTAAGGGTAACCAGTGGAAGAGCAAGAACTGACCATTCTCAAGAACCAAAAAGACTGAGCTGAGGAAACCCTAAGAAATATTATTAAAAAAAATAGCTTTGTTAAGAAAAAGCCATTGCGCTACTCGGGCTATAGTCAGGAACTTATCTGATAGTCTTCTCGCTACGCACCTCTATCCAATCAAGGCTTTCACTCCATGGGAGCTTGTAATAAATTTTTTCGATCTAACGGGGGGGACCGGTTCTACAATAAAATTATCTTTACTCAACTTGGTCTTCTCGAGAATATCCTGAAATGCCTGAAGCTAATCCAATGCTTGAGTCGGAGGAGGCTTCTTTCCTCTGGTTCAATGTAAAGCTTTCCGCTACTGATACAGCAACGGACAGTTGACACGTGCTCATGACGCGCTACAGAACCTCCACCCTGCCTAACCCTTCGCTCCGAGGGACCGTATGAATTTTTCACTTCTTGCCATATGAATTTTTCACTTCTTTATTCATATATGTTTTATCAAACACCTGAAATTGTCTAGACATAGGCTACATATTCCTGCAAATTGGCTTACATGGTCACCTATTCTAACACATATGACTGCCATGATTCCTCAAGTCCGAGGACTAATCCCGTACTATCGGAACCGGGAATTCCAGTCATACCGACCAAGCCTCCAAGGCTTCCATATGACGATTCCCGCGAGTTAGTTGAGTCAGTCGACTACCTTGCCAACTAACCCACTAAATTTACATAAACGACCTACGTCTGGCACTGATGAAACTCGGCACTCACCCAGTGAATGCAATACTTAGTGCAAGTCTCTATAGGGCATTCGAGGCCCAGTCTCGCGGTCCTCGACTTGGAACGTTTCAAACCGACCCTCAAGGAGTTGGTTTCATAGCCGCCAACCTATGCGCAGCTCAACTCAATATGTTTAACCAATCGGTCTTTGGGCATTTGTTGTGACATTGAAACGCCATTCAATGTGAGTAGTAGCAAACACATTTTTCCAGTGATGAATACTTACTTTATCCATCAGTGTAATATTACTTTGATAAAGATCGACGAATAGTTCCCAGAACAGCCAATCAATTGACTTTCTGGTCACCTATTCTAACAATCTTCCACTTGATCACAAAGCCAATTACCCATGTTGCTCAGAGCCTTCTAAGCATGAGTAAATATACGATACCAGCTCGTTGTCATGGGTCTACTATATTTCTCTGTCGAAGTGACACGGTCCAACTGTGTCACCTCTTGCTACCATTATTGCCTGCAAATGGTGGTTGTCTAAGAATTTTTCGTGGATCTGTGATGAGATCTCGGGCCCAAAAGCTTTTGCCAAAGCCTAGTTGTTCGCCTCCAAGGCAACTACTGGCTCGGTCGTGCTAGGCACCACATCCATCTTATGGATGCGGTTTTCAATCCAAACCACTTTCCAGAAACGACTTCCAAAGTCACCATACATTCGACTTTCATAATGACATGTCATGGTATCCCGCTTGAAACCTTTCCAAGCCACCACACTCACCATTATGTCCAAATGTACATACATCTTGAGACTAAACATTATTCACATAATTCTGAAAGCTAGTATCGCTATAGTCTTTCCAGAATCAACCCTCCACAAAATATGCATCAAGAACACTTCTTTAATTCTTATTTAGGTATTAAAGATATTCTCAACAGTTGTCTACTACCTTCTCGGCACAAGCCTAATAATAATTGTTATGCCCAAAGCATACACAACATCAGACCCAATGCACGAACAACATTTTCATGTTGCCTAAGGCAAAGATGTAGGGGATGTCAAACATCTAAGCTTTCTCATAAGTCTACCGTGACTGAGTCTTGAACAGCTTACCCCATATAAAGGACTCAAATTCCTCTCATGGAGAATTGCGTGAACAATGCTCGTGTTTCAGTGTTTCCTGACATCTTAAATTCATTCCAAATGAATAAGACGTTATAACTAAACACTTGGAACAAAACTATCCTCCCACTGACCCTAAAGCCTGTTACTGGTCGAGTCATACTCCGTATGAACTCATCAAAACGAATATTCCAGTTATACAAAATTTCAACCCAGTTTGAATTTTCATGACGGATCCAATAGCTCCAAGCCATTGATCCAAACCCGATGTCCAGCATCGCTTCTCCTTGTATCTTTTGGATGATAGATTGACTAGACAGGCCCAGAAACCTATGCCTCTCAAGTAACTAAGGCATTCTGGTTATCCCTAGGAGGACTGGAATATAGTCAGTGGAATAATATAATTACAAATGATGTTTGCAATATTCTACATAAAACCTACACAAATCAAACACCTAGTCTAATTTGTCTCCCACTAGTCCCTTGATGTATGTGGGACCATCCCATGTACTCAAGAACTTGTAGGATGCAGGCTTGCCAAACCATATCCTATATGGCAACTAGATCATGACTATTAGAAAATGCCATGTTTCTCAACTTAGCAACCTTTCAAGTCCATGTCTAGATGGTTTAAGGTAATCCAGTGAAACCCCGATCGAACGAAGTCTAACAAGGTTCGATTTCTCCCTTATAAGAGACCGTTCAACCATGGTCCTTACAGGAAGAATTCCATTCTCATCTGGATATTCAAGAACTCATACTAAATACACGCCCCTTCGATCTAATCGAGAGGTTTATTTTTGCAATCAGCTTGGTTCACCACTCCAAGTCTAATTCCCCGAACCTATCCAAGGTCCTTAGATTTGTGAACCCTCTTCTGGTGTTGTTTATTCAGTAACCTACGAATGTCTAAATGGATCCAATTCGATAGACTTTTGGCAAGTCCACTTTCTCCAACAAAGAAGCCTTGCAGTCTTTCCATCTCAGAGAGGACTTGTAGGCTAGTCGTCAAATTGTCTATCGCTAAACTCTTTGAATCTTCCAACTTCCTCATCCTTAAATAAAGGAAAAACCATCCTAGCTTGTGGATGCCAAATTCATAAGTTTATCTTGATTATCCATTTTAATCATTTGATCTTGAGTACTCATAATCCAATTATGGGATAATGTTTAAGGATAATTATGTATCCCACCTAGCAGACAAGAATAGTCATTCTTTGTCAAATAAAGCAATTTTATTGATCAAACGTATGTAATTAAAATTTGTCTAACAATACATAAAAACATACTTCGATCATGCCATGTTACATATTTACTTTCAAACTCTATCCTAACATGATCACTACTATGCTAAGTCTAACTAGTCCCTAACCTTTGCAGCAATGACCCTGCCATCGCTAAGCCTTAGGACCTGTTTGGGCTTTCTACTCATAACCATCTGCAAAACCATTCGCAGATTATGATTAACTGGTATCCAATACCAAAGAGTAGAATAATAATCATGTTGGTACTCAATTCAAATGTACCTTCATTGGAGAGGAGCTTGGGACACTCCCTCTTCCAATGTCCCTTTTTCGCGGCAGTTAATGCACATATCATTTGGAATCTATGACTTTGACTGTCGAACCCTCTTCCTCTTTCCTTTACCTCTGCCCAATGGTGTAACAGGATCACTCAAAGTTCTAGCAGTGGCTGATCTTGTCCTAGCTTTCTTCCTTTTCCAGCGTCCGGCACCCTTGCCTTTCGCTTCTGAGGTCGAAGCCTCTCCCTCTAGTACCGCCGGCGCAGATTTTTCAATCATTGCCTCGTACTGAACCAACATATTTATCAAGTCGATAATAAATTGGTCGAAGGAGGTAGAAAGAGACTGAAGGATCACATCGATGTACGTCTCTTTTCTAATATTAGCTTGGAGGTCTTTGAGCTTCTCCACAATGGATAGCATTATCACTCCATGCTCTTGTACAGACGACCCTTCTGTCATCTTAGCTCCGAAGAATGCCTTCGTTGCAGCGTATCTAACATGCCTGTCCAAGACCGCATGGATATCTTACAAACGAAGCATAATCGAGCCAACATCATCTAGCCTATCGTACAACTTCTGGATCTCGTTACTCGTCGAGGCCAATACAATACTGCAGACCTGCCGGTCGTCAGCATGCATCTACTCGAACGCCAAGCGTTCTTGAGGCATTGACCCATCCGACAAGGCCCGAGGAAGATCCTTATCCAGAATATAAGTCTTGTTCTCGAAATCTAAGACTACCTTAGGATTTCGCAGTCATTCGTTGTAGTTTTATTCCATTAAATATATTAGCCTCTAGTATTAGCGTCAGTGGATTCTTAGACATCTACATTCAAAATGTAAACAGAAAAACATTAAGTAGATTATAGTAATATTATGTTCAAGTTAAGACTTGTTCTTTAGTCATTAACCCCTCCCACTATTTCTGCGAAAGCCCTCACTCTCAAATGGGGTTCCGGGAAACCATTTTCTAATAGGCTTGAGGTCCATAAACGCAATTGTCCATGCCCCGCTTTTACGATTCACACGAAAAAAGACTTTGTGGGAGGTAACCTATACCATTCTCATCCAATGAGATCCCCAAGTTATTTTGCCTCGCCTCTTCATATGATCCCTAGGACTCCAAGCAAATCATGTTACTCAGCGTTAGGCCCGACCCATCAACCAAATGAATATCTCAACTATCGCCTCCCACGACTCGTGAGACAGGGAAATAGGAGCATTTCCTTTGTTCATAACAATAGAGCAGCTTTCTTTCATTCCAAACGTGCCACGACTCGTGAGACCACAAATGGGTGAAAGTAGATTCCTCACTACATTGCTATGGATAGAAGACTTGGATTTAAATCAAACCATTTGACCTTTTAATCCATTAATGGGCCTAATATTTACTTGGACCATCCAAGTGAGAGTTAAGTTTATTAGTGACCAAGACCTCATCATTAAGAAAGTTTTGCATGCTCGAGTTTTAACATTGAATATAAAGGATGCATTCCAAACACATCATACATCAAATATTAAAACATACACCACATGCAAAAAATAATCCTAGCACGCCCCTGTTGGATGATCACAAGCCCAATCCTATGTGATCCACTGAGCCCGCAGTGGATTTATGGTCAATCTAGGGTGGCCTACACATAACAAAATTATAACCCATTATCATTCTAATGGGCCTTGTAAGAACTCTTCAATCTTTTGGACTCTCCATCGTGGGCTCCGTCCAACGAGCCTCTTCTTGGGCCTCCATCGCCATGGAAGTGCTTTCTTACAATTTATTACAAAAAAATAAATCCTCACCAACCTATACTCATTACAACTTAAACAAAAAAAAAACCCAATCAGAAGTTGGGGGGAGTACAAAAGGAGGGGAGAAAGCAAGCCTTATTATTACAAGGCTAAAACCGAGAGAGAGAGAAAGAGAATAATAAAATAAAGAGGCACGCAGGCCTCACCCAACAAAAATAAAACCATACATAAGGGCCATGGACTTTGTGATCATCCCCATTATTTATCCAATAAACAATTAATACACATTTATATCAAATATAAACATGCCCAACAAATAAATACATCCAATGCATTTATAAAAATGATATCCAATACTATAAACAACAACATAATTATATCCAGAAAAATATATATTAATCATGCATTTAAAAATGGATATCAAGTATCATACATCCAATGTACCAAAGAAATATTTTTTTTTGTTTGGAAACTATTTCCAATTTAATTTAAGGCACAAAATTAATTTTAGAAAAATCCAATTTAACTAAAATTAAAATTATCCAAAATTAATCATTCAGAAAATATGCAGAAATGTGAAAAATCTAATTTTCCGGGTAAAAACGGCAAAGACGACCCCACCGTTCGAAACCGGCCGGCCGGTAGCACTGCCAGTCGCGCGCGATGGCATTGTGCGGCCGGCAGGTGCTGCCGGCTTGCACTGTTTGAACCCAATTTTTTTTTTTTAAATTTCTGCATTAAAATTAGAACTAAAACATGAATTTACACAAAATCCAATTTTCAAAAAATGAATGGATATCCAAATTAAAACAAAATTAACACATATTTTTCT
Organism: Sesamum alatum; assembly: GCA_034509735.1. Lineage (NCBI taxonomy): Eukaryota > Viridiplantae > Streptophyta > Magnoliopsida > Lamiales > Pedaliaceae > Sesamum > Sesamum alatum. The sequence continues at coordinate 7,231 of JACGWO010000039.1, forward strand.
AAACACATAATCATGCTTAAACCGTAAGACATGCTTTCCAAAAGCATATTAAACATGTTATACATGCTTATCACATAAAAGTATGTTATTCCTAAAGCCACAACACCGAACCGGGCTCTGATATCACTAAAAGAATCGGTACAACCCAGGAACGTAAAGGAAGCATAAAATAAAAGAAATTTAAAATCATTTCAAAGGGGTGTTTCCTTTGAATTCCCGGGCGTTTAGTGTATTCAAAAGCATCAAAATATATAGAAAAATGTGCTTGAACATGTGGCTAGAGGAGGAAACAAAAAGGTACAATAATTTAAATAGTAACATTACCTTTTCGTTTCACATGTAGAACGGCAACAAGCTTTGATTCCCTTTTCGTTCTTTTTCCGTTCACTTTAGGACTCAACTTAGAATCCCTCTAAAGATGATCCACACCACTAGGAAAGTAAATCGAGATCTACTGCTAGGTAGAAGCTAGATCAAGGAAGAAACGAAAAACGTATTACACTATTGATTAGTGTATACGTATTTCTCATGTTCTCATCTTGAATCCAACTCAAAGATAACTCAAAAATGGAGAAAAATGCAGGAAATTTCGTGGCTTGTGTGCAAGGGAGTGCAAGTTGTGTATACATGCGTTGTGTAGTTGTAGGTAGTTTCCAAAACCACCTACACACTAATGCACAACTTGTGCTCAACCTCCAACCATGTTAGCACAATATGTGGGCCACCTAGCCATCATGGCAAGCCACATCATTGCTTACATGGAGCCACATCATTGCTTACGTGGAGGACTTTCAACTCCTCTTAAATTTGCATCAAACTTTTGAACTTTGATTTCAAGTCATGGACCGGTCTTGATTTAATCAAATTAAATCAAGTGATCCATGGGTTTCAAATTAATCCAATTAATTTTAAACCTTTTTGAAATCCAAAAGTTTATTTAATCCAATTAAATAAACATAAGCTCAAACACAAATTAATTGATCCAATCAATTAATTAAACGAAACCCAATAAATTAATCCAATTAAATTAAAGGTATTAAGCCCAAAATTAATTAATCCAATTAATTAATTCTTGGGCCATCCATCCAGTGGATTTTCTCAATAAATGATCCAATCATTTATATTCTCCTTGAATTTAATCCAATTAGATTAATTCACTTCTTCCTGAATTAATTCCAAATTAATTCCATTACTGCCATAGTGATTTGTGTGTGACTCTTTAGGTTCACCCTCAGCTAGACTTGGGCTTGTGTCCAACACAATTGATTAATTAAATCTAATTTAATTAATTATTTCCGATTAACCATTAATCAGAAATGCCCGTTACCATGGGTGGCCGTCTAGCAACGGTCTATTGCACTAGAGACTAGGTGAATGTTGGCGTGAACATTTAGGTTCCGAATTCTATACAGGTAAAGTCCTTCCGTCGACCATCTTCCGGCCTTAGTCTAGGGCATGAAATTGGATGTCGGTTCCGATCCTGGACTAGGCAACTATGCTACAAACTCGAGACGCGTTTACTCTATTGATCGACCTAGGGAACCATTCCCTACTTGACCAATTGCTACGGTCGTAGACTTAAAGAGTAGAAACTATCTCAGAGCGCATAGGAGACATAACTGTCAAATACTGACAGGGGACAGATTCTCTCTTGGAATCCACCGTCCTCACTACATACTCCGACTGCAGTGAACAAGGCTTATAATGACACCTCTCACTACATACTCCGACTATCACCTCTCGCCAGATCCAAGATACAACCTTCATATGCATGCAACTCCATGATTCCTCAAGTCCGAGGACTAATCCCATACTATCAAAACCGGGAATTCCAATCATACCGACCAAGCCTCCAGGCTTCAATATGACGATTTCCGCGAGTCAGTTAAGTTAGTCGACTACCTTGCCAACTAACCCACTAAAATTGCATAGACGACCTACGTCTGGCACCGATGAAACTCGGCACTCACCCAGTGAATGAAATACTTAGTGCAAGTCTCTATAGGGCACTCGAGGCTCAATCTCGAGGTCCTCGACTTGGAACGTTTCAGACCGACCCTCAAGGAGTTGGTTTCATAGCCGCCAACCTATGCGTAGCTCAACTCAATAGGTTTAACCAATCGGTCTGTGGGCATTTGTTGTGACATTGAAACACCATTCAATGTGAGTAGTAAGCACAACAAACACATTTTGCCGTAAGCACAACAAACACATTTTGCCAGTGATAAATACTTACTTTATCCATCAGTATAATATTACTTTGATAAAGATCGACGAATAGTTCCCAGGATTGCCAATCTAATTGACTTTCTCGTCACCTATTCTAACCGTCGGTGTAACATCCACCGTTTTTTATACACTAGTCGTTTTTGTACGCGGTCCCCGCAAGCATATAAAAAATAAATGTGATGTGAAATGAAGAAAGAAAAAAAATGTGAAAAAAACAATCGTTGTGAAAAAATAAAAAAGGAAAACGTGAATAGTGGGTTATTATGGAGTTACTAAAATATAGTGAAATTACTATTATAACCATTTTAAAAAAAGAACAGAATGAATCAAAAGGGTAAATACAAAAATTGGTACGACGAAAGAGTTTTCTTTTATAATAATATAGATAATTGAGGGCTAATTGGTAAGTATTAAAAAAATTTAAATTAATTGATAAAGAAATTGTAGGTTGAAATTTAAATATATGAAAAGTCCTAGGAACTAAGTTAAAACTTTATAATATATTTGGGGTTAAATTATATAATTTAGAATATGAGGAAGTAAATTGTAAATTCAATCAAAACATATAAAAATAATTTAAAAAGGTGAAAATTAAAAATTGAAAGCGGTTGGCATGGGCTGCCAACATTTCTCTTGGGTGGGGCAAGTGGTACTAGCACCACTCGATACTAAAAAAAATAATACCAATAAGAACACAAATAAGATGAAGACAAGCCCCATGTCCTCATCTTCTTTTGTAGCCGAAAATAAGGTGTGGCTTGATCTCTTTTTTTATTCTTCGCCAACAGTTTTCGCTCCATCAAAACAAGTAATTACTATTTTAAAAAAAATTTCAATTAGTTATTATATTTATTTTACTTTGATCAATGAGTTTATTAAATGCAATTTCTATCATTCGATTTATTGTTTGAATGGAAAATCAAATGCATTTGATTATTTATAAATTTCAATAGGTTAAATATTATATTTGAATTAATGATGTTCTAGCCAATTGATTAAATTTCTTAATTTATTAAATGTGGTTATTGTTATAATTGATTTGTCCAACCTAACTGGATATATTAATAAGAATTTAATTATATGTTTCGGTGGTTAATTAATTTCTATAGTTGTAAGGAAGTAATGAGAAATTAATAGGATATTATGGTTATTGAAAAGGAACACATAATTATTGAGATAATTTAATCCAGAGGCGTTATCAAGAACAATACATATAAGCATATGTGGGGTTTTTAATTAGGGTTAAATGCAGACACCCCCCAATGCATGGGTCATGGGGTCATTTGCATTTTGCCCCCCAATCATTTTTTGTACACTTTACCCCCCCCCCCCCCCCCCCCAACCATTTTTTTTACACTTTACCCACCAACCTTTCATTTTGTTGCACTTTGCACTTTTCAGATAATAACAATAATGGAATATTTCGGGGAATAATTTTTGAATTGGGTAAAATTGTAAGGGTTAAATGCAAACACCCTTCCAACTAGGCCTGGCAATGGGTCTAAATTACCCAAACCCAGACCCACTAAAATAGCCCCAGACCCAAGTTCAAACCCATACATTTAATTGAGGCCCAAACCAATTAAACTAAAGTGATTGGGTCTGGCTTGGGTAGGGACCCGCTGATACCCAATTTTACCCATACCCAAGTTGGCCCCAAATTTCTTTCTCATTCCACAGTCCACACTTTCACTATCTGACTATCATTTTCACATCTCTTCTCCCCTAAATCTCCTTTCTCTCAAATTGCCATAGCTGGCGGCCGTTCGCTACCGTCATTTGCCCCCTCGCCGTTCGCTACCTCGCCGTGCTCAACCAACTCTTGTGCTCTTGTGTGCTAAGAAAGGTAACATCTTTCTTGTTTTCCTTTCATTTTTTCTTCTACCCATCAGTTCTTGGAAACCATGAGAGAGTGTGACTAAGAAAGAGGAAGAAAGTGTGCGTGTGGTTGGCTTTGTGGGTTTTTCTTTAAACATTCATATATTTATAGATCTCGATTCTCGATACCATTGGAAAAATTATGCTAAAGCATGAATTTTTTAGATAGGAGAAACATTGATCTCAAACAAACAGAGTCAAGTAGAATTATTTGCAAAGTCATAATTTGTGCACTTCCCTAACCAAATTACCTGATGACTGGGTTGAATTTTAAGAAAAAGGGTGTCAATTTTTGCACTTTCCTGACCAGTTAGAATCTTGAGTTCATATTTCTTGCACTCTTGTTCATTTATAAAAAAATCAAATGCTTGTGATGAATTGCGAATATGGTCGAAAAATGGGATGAGTATGTTTAATGAGTTCCAATAGGTTATGTATTTGACTTGAATTCTGATCCAGTTTTAAACTTTCTCCAAAAGATTTGTATGGAGATCAATAAAAATAGAGTTAGTCTTGGGATTTCAACAATTTTATTTTAGCTTCAGAATGAGTGTGATAACTCATCCATCTGTGGAATTTTGTCTTGAAAAAACAATGTTCTGATTCTACCTCTTACAGATCCTGATTATGGTTTAGAACTGAATCCGATTGAATAATTGCATCTGTCATTTTGTGGGTTTTTTTAATGTCAACATCGCGTAGTGAGTCAAGCCAACAAACATCACTTCATAGCTCTGGGCATAGTGGTGACAATGAAGAGGTGTTTACTCAATCTAGAAGTAGTAAAAGAAAACAATCAATCCTGTGGGAGCACTTTATGAAGGTTAGGGGCATACATGATACTCTACATGCTAAGTGTAATTATTGTGAAAAGCTTCTATTTGGTGGTGGTGCATATGGGACTACCCATTTGAAAAAACACCTGAACAATGCTTGTCCGAAATTCAAACTAGAGCACAGAATTGGTTTAACTGAATGTCCTAGAAATGAGTTCAAATTTGATCAAATTAAAAGTCGAAAAGACTTGGAAATTGCTTACATTAAGCACAAGTATCCATTTAATATAGGTAACATGAGTATTTTGAGATCTTTTTGAATGGCTTGAATCTAGATTTTAAACTTCCTTGCCGAAATACCATTAGGGGTGATGTGATTGAAGTATATGAGGAGGAAAAGGTTAATCTTTACAAATTATTGGATGGGCTAGAGTGTAATGTGTCTTTGACTACAGCGATATAGATTTCTGATCATTTGCACACATTGTTGATGATAGTTGGGAATTGCATAAGAAAATTCTTGCATTTAGAAAGATGACATGTCCACATGATAGTGAAACATTGTCTAATTTTATGAAAGGAATGATTTTGGAGTGGAATTTGGATAAGAAGTTATTTGCTATTGTTGTTGATAATGCCACAAATAATGATGTTATGATTAGGAAAGTGAAGATTGGATTCTTTATGACTTGTCAGTTGCATGTGATGTGGACTTATTGCATGTGAGATGCAGTGCACATATCTTAAATTTGATTGTGCAAGATGAATTAAATAAAATAAGGGGATTGATTGATAAAATGCATGAAACTGTGAGATATTTGAACAAGTCCCCTGTCGCTAATTAAAAGTTTGAAATGACATTATACCAATGTAACTTAGCGGATGAGAGACAAGTCGCTAGGGATGTGCCTAATAGATGGAACTCTTCTGATGAGTTACTTGCTATAGCTTTACCATTAAAGAAGCATTATCTTGATTACAAAGAATAGACAAAAAACTATCATGGTAATCCATCTGAGTCTGAATGGGAGATAGCCGGAGTTGTGCATGAATGTTTACAATTTTTTTTATGAAGCTACTCGTCATTTTAGTGGCCTCAAGTATCCTACTTCGAATGTGTTTTTTTTTTTTTTTTATGTTGTGAGATTCATTTAAAAATGATCAATTGGGAAAATAGTGACTATGATTATGTTAGAAGGATGGTTAGTCGAATGAAACAGAAGTTTGAAAAATACTAGGACAAATGTTGTTTGGTCTTGGCTGTTGCTGTTATTTTTTATCCTAGATTTAAAATGGATTTGGTGGAATATTTTTTATTCTAGTATTTATGGTATAGATGCCCATTCGTATATTCAAAGGGTTCGTGATAAGTTAGTTAACTTGTTCATTGATTATGGAGGTAGTTGTGCCATCTCAGTGAATGAGCCGAATGTGATGAGTAGCTCGGGAGTAGAAACATGTGCTTCTTTATGTGATTTTGGTAGGTGGTGTTATGAATCACGAGTTTTGAATAATCAAAAGTCCGAATTGGAGAGCTACTTAGAAGAGTCTAGGTTTCCGAGGGCATGGACATTTAACATCTTGGATTGGTGAAAATCAATAGCCCTAGGCTACCTGTATTGGCGAAGATAGCATGTGACATTCTAGCAGTCCCAGCCACTACCGTTGCATCAGAAGCAACATTTAGTTTTGGTGGTCATGTCACTGATGAGTCACATACGTGTATGCTTCTAGATGTAGTAGAAGCATTGGTAGTAGCTGATAATTGGATAGGATTGGATCAATTCCGAAAAGGAGTATGTAAAATTAAATACATCATTAATATCGTTAATCTTTTATTTATTACTATAACTCATTTCATATTATGTTTTGACTAATGTAGTTGTTCATAATGTGGAATCATTTGGAACTCAAACAGATAACGCTTAAAGTTATGATATATAAGGTTGATGATTGTTTTGCCTTTGTTTTCTTTTGCCCTGTTTGGTTTTAATATTTTAATTACTTTTAACATTTTTCACTTTTGATGATAGGTGGTGTCACGAAAGCTCAACTATTGCAGACTGTGGTAGGAGAAAAGGGAGTGAAGTTAGTTGTTAATATTTTGTTTTTTATAGTGGACATGTTGCATTTTTAAGTTTTGTATTTGCATTTTTATGTTTGTATTTCAATGTGTAAGATTAATTTGTTAGTGGTTCGTCTTATTTCTTTGGGTTTGTACTTTATATATTAGTCCACTTAATTCATTTTTATTTTTTTTTGGGCCAAGAAGTGTTGCTATTGCTGTTGCTAAAAATAATGGGCCATGTTCATACCCGAGACAAAAAAAAGTAGGTCTGAAAAACTGGATCCGAGTCCGAGACCCATCGGGTCTCGGGTCGGGTCGGATATGAGCCTATGACTCAACAATAGGATTGGGTCTTGTTTGGGTCTGGGCCTGGGTGGGGACCCTACCCAATGTCAGGCCTACTCCCAACGTATGGGACCAGTTGCACTTTGCCCCCAACCTTTAAAAAAATTAAATAAATTTTAAGAAAATGGAGAAAAATTACATATATTAGATAAAAAAAATGGAGAAAAATTAAAGGATCTTTTGGGTAATTTTTAAAACAATGATGAGGTATTTGTAGTTATGTCAAACCACAGGAGAGGCGGTTGTAATTTACCCAAAATAAAAATTTCTTCTCAATTTGAATATTTTGGCAATGAACTTGCATGTATTACAACCCAGCTTGTTAATTTACAATCCCAAATAAACAACTTCACATCACAGATGTGTTCAAAATGCATACATTACATGCATAAAAATAGGCGAAATCGAATTAGAAAAAGAAAGAAAAAGAAAAAGAAAAATTGTGTGTATTTCTGCCTGCGCCACCATCAGACAGATGTGTGTATTTCTGCTAGCGCCAACATTATATTTTGGTTTATAATGAGAATTTTTTTATCTATAGACCAGCCTTTGAATTTTTTGGAATTTCTCTCATTTTTTTGTTTTTTATAAATTTATTTATTTATTTTAAAAAAAGGTTGGGGTGGAGGGGAGCAAAGTGCAATTGGCCCCATACGTTGGAGGGTGTATGCATTTAACCCTTATAATTTTACCCAACCAAAACTTATTCTCCGGAGTATTCCATTATTATTACCCGAAAAGTGTAAAGTGCAACAAAATGAAAGGTAAGGGGCAAACTGTAGACAATAAATGATTGGGGGGCAATATACAAATGACGCCATACGTTGGATGATTGTCTGCATTTAACCCTTTTAATTAAATAAGTTCTTATGAGTTAATTGATAAATATATATATATATATATATACTTGGAAAGTTTAGGATGTCTAGTTATTTAAAAAAAAATGGAATATAGGTCTGAATTTTGATATAAACAAAATATTAAAGGATTGGTGGAAAGTGCACGAATACTATTTAATATTTTATTTAGAATTTACGACATTCTCAATGTATTGATTAGACAGATTGTAACTTATTATAGAACAGGATAAAGTAGAGGGTTCAACAAATCCTACTAAGTAAGTCGTTGTCAGATCAAGGTAAGTAAATAACGAGTATAACCTATATATGCTTCTTTTCCTCTTGATGTTACTCTTATGTAAGTAAATAACTTGTGTTACCTTTAAATGTTCCCTTTTCCTCTTGATATTATGTCTATGGTTTGTGTTGGAATTAATCTACTTGAAAGTTATATGAATGATTAATGATTTAACTTGAATGAGTATGTAATGTGGAAGCAAGATACGTGTTTTTCCTTATGTTCCATGTTGAAATGGTATTATTGCATGGGCTTGCGAATGAAAATGTGATGATATGTGGTCTCGTGTGACTAGTTGCTGACAAGAACGGTGATATATGTAAATAAGGGAATGGTGAAAATTGAATACGATTACCCCGATGAGCCAGTGTGGTAAAATGAAATGAAAAGAGCTATGTAATGAAAGAGCTTTGATGATAAATAAAATGCCTCGATGGCTTTGTATGGTTCGTAAAGAGGTTAGTACATAGTACAATGAAACTAGAAAGGAAAGTTTTCATTGATTGTCTTGTTATGAGATTAGTAGATTGTATAATAAAATGAAAGGTGTGGAAATAAAATTGATTGTATTTGATATGTATTGATCACTATTGTCTTGTTTGAACTGGACTGAACTTACATATATAGGTGATGTCCCGGAGTTTCTTATTGAGTTGCAGGCTCATTCATCTACTAATATCTTACAGGTATAGATCTTGTTGCGTCTAATCACTAAGAACTAGGTCCAAGTTTTGCAGGCGGGCCAGTATCCGGTGTTCTATTTACTAGTCAATGAAAATCAATATCTCATTTTGAGGATTTTTAATTATAAACTAAAAGGGAGGTTCGCATGTGAACTAATCGTATAAGTTCTATTTTGATATACTTGATGGATATGTATATAACCTTGTGTATGAGATGATAATTGAGTTTATTATTTTAACAGTATTATCCATGTGTACCCGATTATGGACAGGTTATGTACATATATATACATATTTTTGGTTGAAGAGTGATCTTTAGGTGGTTTAAAATCGTAGTGCCACTAGGGGATGCTACACGGGTAGAGAGAGGTTCTGGCTAGACAAAGGTGCACCAGTTGGCGAACGTGGGTGAGTAAGTGGTTGAGGGAGTTACAGTGTGAGAGAGGCTGGGGAGTTAAGGGGGTCGGATGATGAGGGAGCACAACATCAATCGAGAGGCCTAATTAGTTTCAGCCCCGTCCCATTTGTTTTGGTTGGGCCCAGTCTGCCAGCAACTAAAGACACTATTATGAAATACTCATCTTTTGTCTGTTTTTTTATGGTGTTCTGCAACAACACATGCACAAATATTTTTTGATATATTGACGTAGTGCAAACACTTTCAACTTAAGTTTTTTGATGTATTGACAAACAACTTTTTGATGTATTTTGGCAATGCAAATTTTGTTTGTCTTTGCATCAAATTCAGGTTTTGTTATTTACTGTTTCTTGCTCGTTGTTTACAAATTTAGTCATTTAATACGGGTTTAACAAAGCATTAAACATGGAGTATGCCTAAATTTTTATACCTACAATATGGTATGAAAATTGCAATTTTCTCTTGAAATTTGATTGTTTTTGTTAAATTTGGTTTGTGCATTTTATTTCTAATTGCACCGTATATTTATAAGGGAATATGCTTGGCAAAACACCAAATTCCAACCATTAATAGTGGCATTCAAATGATCATAACTGACTAAATTGACATTGATTTTGAAAACAGATGGATGTTTTTGCAATTGTGCATATTTTACAAAAAAATTCAGGGGCATTTTTGTCAAATATTATTTTGTGACCAAAAGATTGGCTAGAAACTAAGCGGAAGGACGAAATTGAGAAATAAAAATAAAAATTGAACGATTTTAAAAATTATTTTAAAATACAATGACTAAAATGAAAATAACCCGCAATTCCCATAAGCTTGATTCGGGTATGATTACCAAGATTAGTCCTTGTTTTAATTAAACCATAATGATGCATGGATAAGAATCATAGACAACAAAATGCTTGGTTGGTAGAAGAAGATTGAATCTATTTCAAGCCTCTATTTATGTGTTTCAGCTTCAAGCCTCTGTTTCCAGCAGAAGCTTTCAAGCTTCTGCAGTTCTGCTTGAAGCTTGGAAGCTTTACTTGTCCTTTTTTTTTTTTTTTCTTTTGTTTTTGTTCTTTAATTGAAAAACAAGTGTGCCTCTTTATTTATTTGTTTGTCATTGTTTTGCTACAAGTATATTTGCTGACAAAATTCCAGTGGCTCAATTTTATTTTTCGAATTAAAATGTATAAATTATGGTGGTAAAGAATTAAAATTAGAACCAACAACAACAAACAGTGAATACTCAAACTTAACAAATTGGGTATCTGAACCCGACGAGTTCCCCAAATAATTGGGTAACCGCCATACTCAGATTCAGGATTGATGCCCAAAAAATGCGCCCAACTGAAAAGAAAGTCCAGCTCCTGAGAAAGCTCGATAAGGCCCAAGAGTGCACGTAGCCCAAGGGGAAATGACCCCTAGGCAAGACCATGTGAGAGGCTCTTAGGGGGAAATAGACTGTAGAAGCCTGAAGGCACACTCATAAGCCTATATGAGAGGGTCACCTGGTGCGCACCTTGGTACCAGTAGGCCTGCAGGCGCAATTGGTAGAAGGCTATTCGACCACCTAAAGTCAGGACGCCACGTAATCAATGATGAGGCCCAAGGATCTAGGCAAATCACCGCACTCATCCAACCACCCCATAGAAATTTAGGAGCATATCCTATGAGGGGGATCATCCAATTAGGAAACCCCAACGGCATGATCTTTAAGATCTCTTCCAGATTGGCTGGGAGCCTATCCATGGTAGCTACCGAGCTGAGTACTAAGGGGGCCCTACTTCTTTGAACTGTAGGGGACTGAGGTGGTAAAGGGTAACGAATATTTTTAACACACATACGCACAAAGCCCTCATTCTTTTACGATGAATTGCTACTCTATCATTTTATATTGTTTTATTTTTTATGCGATCTCTTAATTGTTTACTAACTTGAGCTTTCAAGTGCTAACGTATTTTTTACAAGTTCTCGTTTCAAGAAGGTGAAAAATCAGGCTCAAAGACCCCAAATCGAACACGTTCCAAACAAACAATTTATTACTCGCGTCTAGGATCAAGTGTGTTTTTACACTACCCGATTAATCAGGTACCATAGTCGAAAATTAGATATGATGCCACAGGTACATAACGATATTAGATCCACCATTAAACAAGACAAAAGCCCAAGAAGTCCCCAAAAGCCCAGAAATTACTAAATACTCCAAGAATCCATGTATTTTGCTCGAGTAGGATCGATCATTATGACATTATATATTATATGGATCTTACAAATTTTAATTCCCGAAGCTCAATATTTCGTATCATTTGATGTCACTAATTAAAATAGATTATCCTTATGGACAGCCCCAGCCTCCATTTTCCAAGTACAAAAATTCCACCCTACCTATTTTTATTACTTAGAATCACTACAAGAAAATCATTCAATAGCAACGAAAAAAATCAGCGTCGAGCTAATTAGTAAGTAAATTTTTGTTGCTAATGTACATTATTTAATACAAGAAATTTACATGTTATTGAATTTAGCAACGAAAATTTACATGCTAACAAATTTAGCAACGAATTACTTCAAATATATATTAAATGGTGTAGATTAACAACGAAAACTTTACTTGCTAATTAATTCGACACTAATTTCAGCAATAATTTTTTTCATTGCTATTACGCTTTTTTCTTGTAGTGAATGATCCCATTGATGTAAGCATTTTACTGCTTTTACTTAGGCTAATGAATGCTCCTCAATATCTTTTTATACAAGAACCGACCCTAAAGAGTCAGCCTCATAATCAGCCTCATATGACAATATATTTACTTCTCAAAGAACTGTACGTACTCGAATCAGAAAGATCAATAATCATGTAATTCCTACTTATCAATAATCCGACCAACTAATTTGACTCGAATCAAATTGCATAGAAGGTTATACACGATGATTTCACAAACAAAACGGGTCAAAAAGAGAAAAAAGAAAATGCCAACGAGGCTTAGTTTAATTGCGAAGTTGAGGCCCCTTCGACACATCTATGGTGATAGATATTGATCTATTTTAATAGTAATTGTTGGTCTACTAAAGAGTAGTTATTAGGGAGTATTTGCGAGAAGTTCTGCTTTTAAAAAATTGGTTTTCGCAGAAAGTTTTGTAAGTTGTAACAGAATCAAAAGTGGATAGTGTTTGTAAAAAAAACTGAAAAGTAGAAAAACGCTAAATTGTTTAGTGTTTGGGGAAAAAACACTTTTAAAATAAATTTAAATTGTTAAAGACCGTTTTGTCCCCATGTACTAAAAGTATGTTACTTTTGTTTAATATATGCACTTATCTATTGATTATAATATTTATTTTTTCTCAAAAATAATAAAATTTTATTTCAATAGTATACCTTATATTTAATTTTGTACAAAATGATTATTGTTTTTATTATTAAAATATTCAATACTAATAGAAAAAATAAATGTTTAACTCAATAATGTTCCCATTATATAATAAAAATATTCATTCATGCACATTAAATAAACTTGCACGATTGACAAAAAAAAATATTTTTCTTAATTAATCATAGCAATTTAATTTAATTTAATTTATGATTTCAGAATGATATCATATAATATAGAAAATAAAATATAAAAATTTGAAAATATTAAATATGTGAAATTATAAATTTTTTTGTGATAAATTATTTAAATTATTTGAGAATTCTAACATCAATTTTAGATGAACAATTAGAAAAATAAATTAAAAAGGGTAAAACAAATTATAATGGGGGTAAAGTAATATAAAAGGAAGTTGAATTTATATACAAAAAATTCAAAGCAACTATAAGCATCCTCCAAAATGCTTTTGGCTTTTGACTTAAAAATAATTTTTGTAGCAGTTCTAGAAGCAAAATGTGGCATCCTAAACATTTCAAAAGTACTTTTCAAAGAAGTTGAAAAATGTTTTTTCAAAATTTGTACAAACACTCTCTTAGTGAGTTATCCATATTCTGATGGGTAATTAGCGTATGTTAAATATTAATAATTGAAATTAATTCATAATATAATTATAATCCATTCACTAAAAAAAATTAAACTTTATTCCCTTCACTTCCCTAGAAGCATCTAGCATGAACTGGTACACAAGCATATAAATGCTTAATTGTGCTGGCGCAATTTCTCAGAACGAATTTAGGCCAACCAATTGCAACCTAAAAATAAAGAAGTATATATATATATATATATATATATATATATCTGTATATATATATCTGTAATATTAAATTAGATTTTATATATATGTGGCCACCATCTCAATCTGGACCATCCATTTGGCAGTACAGTGTGGTTGGTGTGCCGACCACATAATTGTACATACACTCCCTCTACTGCTGCAGCATGTATACACAATAGTTGTGAGTGGCAAGCCATCTATGCCTTTGATTTTGTATTTTGCTGGAATTTATTTTTAGATTTAATGCAATTTACCTGTTTATGATATTGTAAATGAGTAAATTATCCCTTTATAAAAAAGAAATAGTGATTTACCTCTTCGCATTTTTTGAAATGGAGCAATTTACCTCCCTAGATACGGAGCAATTAATTACCTCCTTAGACACAGAGGTAAATTGTTTAATTTTAAACAACACGGGGAGGTAAATTGATTCATTTTAAAAAAACATAGGGATGTAAATTGCTATTTTATTTTTTATAGAAGGGTAATTTGCTCATCTGCAATATCATAGGGAATTTCTTACATTTTTCTCATTTATTTCTTGGGTTTGGTGATGATTTAAAGTGATTTTCTTTTTAAAACATTTAAAATTTATCAATATTTCATAAAATATATTCAAATTGGGAATTGGATGTATCCAAATTCCTTTGTGATTTAACGCTAGCCAAATAAATTCAAAAAATTATTATTAAGAATTTAAACTCCTTAAATTAAAAAAAAAAATTCTATCAATCTAAATATAATCTTATAAATTTTAATTTCCATTTGATTTTTTTTTTTTCGTTCTTTTTCTAGAGTAATACTCCTGTCACTCTACAAGCCGACTTCTTTCAGTAGAAGCTTCCACCACCCAACGGTGGCCGGTAAATTAATATATGTAGAACAGTAATGCTTGGGAAAGTCAATCAAAACATGATTAACTCATGAAGTCGGCTTCTCTCCATTTATTTAATTCAAAATCAACTTTGCAAGTCTGGCTTTGATTTATTATAATACACTGCACAAAGTATTGGATGTTAGTTGTAGGGTGTTTTTGACTTTTGGACTTGTATATTTATATGTGGGAAAATGTGGGAATTAGGTCTGTTTTGTTTCAATTTTGTGTATGTTTGCTGTGCGAAAATGAGAATATATTTGAATTAATTAATAAGAGTATGTTTTATGGTATCAAATCAATATATTTTCAATGAAAATATACATAAACAAACATATTTTTCATTCCATAATTTAGGTTCAATGCATTTTCGATCATATCGTCTACAAGAATCTCAAAAATAATCAGATACCTACGACCTCTACCAACTTTTACCATGAAATTGATTAAAAAAAGAACTACATATAAGTATGTGATCGTAATCTTTTCATAATGGGAAAAACGATCGCGTGACTTGTATATGATTTTTTCCGTTAATTTTCTAATGTAAATTGATAAGAGGATAGAAAGTGAGATTATTTTATCGATATATTAAAAAACTCACCCACAGACTATTAATGCTTTATTAATAGCAGAGAATTTTCACGTGGATTATGTACTTTTCATGTTGAATGAAACAAAATCATTATATACTTCTCATGTTGAGTGAAATAAAACCAATCACTATATTAAAAAAAAAAAAACAATATATATCTCAACATTTTAATTATGTCCTGATATCTTTATGGAAGCCACATGAATGAAGACAAGAATGACATCATCATGACTCAAGTAACCGCAATTAATTAATAGGATAATTAGGGAGATTAATTAATTTAAGAAAGCAATTAAGGGATATATATGTTCATCCTAATCAGATGCATTGTGGGATTAAATTAACAAAGAAAAGGGCCATTTGTCATGCTAATCACCTGTATCATCTCCTCCACGTACAAAATGAGAATCTAATGCTGCCATCTAATAACAAGAGAAAAGTACTATTAACTAAAGTTAACCTTATACTCTCGTTAATAGCTCACTTGTCCATACCAAGATAATTACACCCTTAATTTTTAAAAAGGAAACATCAACTTATTATAGTTATCCAACTAGCATTATAAGAAATATAAGCTTTGATTATGATTAATTACTATGATCAAATTAAAAAATTATGACGAATACTAATTAGGCACGATTATGTAACTATTAATCGTTGTTTCTATAAAATAGAAAAAGAAATATTACTTTGGTATAATGGTTAATTATTATGGATAAAAATGAAAAAGTATGGTAAATATTAATCAACTACAAATGTGCAACGACTATTAGCTGTTGTTTTTGCAAGCTATGTCAAAATATTAATCATGGCTAAAAATCATATAGCAAATATCCTGGTTGCAGTTCAAATTATGAAAAATGTTTACCATTGACTTACCATGATTTTTAAATCATAGTTATTACAATGTTGGGGATAATTAAGTTTTTGTGGTGAAAGGATGTCAAATCATTATTCATAGCTAAAGAATACCATAAATATTGATTAGCAATGTTCCAAATTTAAATTTTGCAATATTACTTTTATTTGATCATGGTAGATAATATAAATTTTTCATAGTTTTTAAGTTTTAGTCATTTACAATTTAGGGAATAATCCATTTCTTCATAGTGTAACTTTGTTTCAAAAATATTTGAGAAAACATTTGGGTCTAATCCATGACACTACAAAAATAATATTAGTGATAAAATATTAAATGAAAATTTTAAAGTTTGTCACTAAAAATATATATTAAGTGATATTAATTTTGATTTTGTTATAATATAATTATTATGACAAAAATTTTACATGAAGTTGTCACTATAAATAATTAGCGTCACATTAATAGTGAAACTTAGTTACAATGTAAATATAGTGACAAAAAATAATTATTGTTACTAGGTTGTCACTATATGTGGCACTAATTATATACAGGGACTTTATGTACCATTTTTGTCACTAATTTGTTTGTAATGATATTTTTATAAAATAATTAAGATTAACAAAACTATAAACTCTATTAATGTGATAAAATAATTTTTTTTTCACTAAATATGTATAATTAGTGACAAAATTAAATTGCCACTTGATTTTTTTGTTGCTAATCTTATCATTTTTTGTAGTGCGATATGTTGTAGGAAATTTCTTAATTCAAGTCAAATTTAATTTTATCATTCAACAAAATATAGGTCAAAATTATAATGCAAGGATTTGAAATCATTTGAATTTAAAATTAGCCAAACAGTCCAAATGATTTGTTTTTAGGGATTTAAAATCCATAATTTTAAATTTTATCAACCTAAATACAACCTTGGGTGAATTTGGGTTTAAGAAAGGATTTAATAAAAGGAGTTCAAATGACTCCATATCAAATGAATTTGAAATCCATCATTATTTAACTAAACATAGTTCATGTTTAGAATAGAAGAATTAAAAATCTTTTGAATTAGAAATCAAACCAAGCAAATTCAAAAAAATTTATCACTAAGAATTTATAATTCATAATTTAAATAAGTTCAAGGTTATGGGTTCGAATCCTACCAGACGTATAGTTTTTTATCTCATTTAATGTGAGTTTATCTATACTATTATATAAAGGAAACCCATTTTTTATTCACAAATAGTGGTTAATGACACCGCTGCACCGCTTTTTGTAATGCCAAAAATAACCCTCAACTGATAAGATAACTACTTTATTCAACTTTTCAAATTTTATATTAATTGATAAATTAGTTTTTATTTCTTTTTTTTTATGTGATGTGTTAGTTTATATATTTTCCTCTTATTTATAATATATTTTAAAGTGTAAAAAATTATTTATTATATGCACGTGGAACAACATGCCACAACGGCTAGTTGTTATTATAATGGGTAGTTGTCTCACTTGATGTGAGTTTATTATAATCACAATTTATTGTAACGTAAATTTATTAATTCAATCTAGTATGCACTAAATTGTTTGGCCCAAACACAAAGTTCAAAGGTCGAAAAACGTCCATTGGGATCAAAAGGACACAAAAGCTCAATACATAGGCCCAATCATCTCTCGGGTATGACCAAAGGAAAAACTTAATCCAACCCAAGAGAGGGAGCAGGTCAAGCCCCTCCTAAAGAAATTCAAGATGAAGCTGAGAGAAGGGGTGGGGGCTCAGCTTAGCCCTAGAATAGAAGGCCCATAAATGGAGGTCCAGCATCGCTGAGAAGTTTGGATAAGGGTTATTCAGTCTTATCCTTATCCATGCAAGATCCCCTCAACCACCTCGTACCTTTTAGGAGGCCATATTATGTAGGACTCTAGGAAGGTCGTTAACTGACCCTCCGGCAGTCCAAAACCCTCAAGAGTCCTTCCTACCCAAGGAGTCTCCTCTATAAATACCAATCCTCTTGGATGATTCAGTAATTTTTTTTTGACACTCTAAGCTCTCGAATTCTCCTCTCAATTTATACTAAGCACATTTTAAGCTCACTTTACACGAGTTCTTGTCATTCTCTCATTACATTCAAGTTTATTCTTTCATAACTGCTTACTGACTTGAGCGTCAGAGTGCTAACATTTTTTTTACAAGTCCCTTTTCCTGACTTGTAGAAAACAAAGTCCACTCCACTCAAGCCCAAAGGAATCAACCAGATTTAGCTCTTTTAGCTCACAGAGAACAAAGACGTCAGGATAATGAAAAACCCCAACAGCGGGCTAGACAAATTGAACGTGACCGATGCTGCTGCTGATCCCCAAGCATTACAAGTGGTGGTTGGTGCCCCTTCGCCCCTCCCCCCCCACGACAACACCTCTTCGAACACTCCTAGGACATGTAGTCCCCTGGATTGATGACAACCATCCAACAAATGATCATCTCAGCTATACAGATGCAACTGGCGGCAGTAGCCTCCATTCCTTCGACGGCTATGGCCCCGACATCTCTGTAGCCCCTTTGACTGTTGAGGCTCCCAGGGGTGGCGACGAAGCACCCCAAATTCGAGGTCCCCCAGGACCTTTTGTGGGGGTTCCAGGTCTACCTCCCCAAGCACAAAATGAGGCTACCCTTCGTTGGGAGGCTCAGTTGGAATTCTTACAAAAGAGCTTACAGGATGTCAGCATCGGATGATGGGAGTCCTGCTTCAAGAGCAAGGAGGCATTTCCTTCAGCGAGGAGGTCATGGTGGATGACCTATCTCCCAATCGTCGAACATTGACCATTGCGGAGTACGATGGAACTACTGATCCACAAGAACATCAGTCTCGGTTCAAGAATGCAGCTCTCCTTCATAGGTACAAGGACGGAATCAAGTGTCAGGTGTTCATCACAATGTTTGGCCGACTGCCCAACAGTGGTTCAATCAACTGTCGGCAGGCTTGGTGGGGAGCTTCCAGGAGTTCCGATCACTATTTCTCCACTAATTCGCTAGTAGCAAGAAGCACTGCAAGACCCCCCTCAGTCTCTTTACTATCCGCCAAAAGGACTTTGAGTCTCAGAATGACTATCTGCATAGGTTCAACACTACAGCCCTGGAGGTCCCTGCACCTATGCAGGAGGTCAAGGCTAGCGCCTTCTCTTAAGGGCTTCGGGATAGGTTCAAGTCCCTGGCCAAGAAGCGGATACCATATTTCGATAGTCTTTTTGCTAGAGCGGTCAAGTACATCAACATGGAAGAAGCACAAGCCTCCAAGAAGGAAGGTTGGGGTGAGAAGAGAAAAATGCCCGTGAAAAAGAAGCTACTAAGAAAGTCCATACGCAAGCCAGGAGCGATGGCCTCGTTCTAGAGGGACCCTCCGGTTTACACCTATCTCAATGCTCCTATTACTCAGGCGTTCATGGCGGTATAAAGGAAATGGTTGTTGATGCGACCCCATGGAGCCAGAGAAGGTCCCACACGACCCAAGTCCAACAAGTTTTATTCATCCCATAATGACTATAGACGCACACTACGGAGGAATGCCGACATTTGAAGTACAAAAGTTAGTGACTTGTCCAAAATGGATACTTGTAGGAGTTCGTGTGCAAAGAAAAGCCACAAAGCACAAAGCCCCTACCAAAAGAAGGTTCAACACCAGCGGAAAGCCCCGGTAGATTCTAGCTCTGAGCCCCCTAGGGCAGAACGACGCAAACATGCCCTCTCAGAACATTCTGAGGACATAAACCTCCATCGAAAAAGAGTCATCTGCATGATAGCAGGAGGTCCTATGGGAGGAGACTCTCATAGGGCTCGGAGGTCATTAGCTCAGGAGGCAGGAAATTTGCCGCTTGAGAAAATGTTCGATGTGGATGTTCTGGTAGAGGCTCCTGTCATCCAGTTTGGGCCCAGCGAGAAAATGGGAGTTCTTCTCCCTCGCAATGACGCTTTGGTGATCACAGCCACTGTGGCCAACTTCAAAGTCAATAGAGTCTTCATAGACCTGGGGAGCTCGGCAGAGATACTCTTTGGAGAGACGTATGACCAAATGAAGCTGGGGGAGCCCCCCATGGAGAAGGTAGACACCTCGTTGTATAGGTTTGCTGGGGAAGTGGTGCGCCCAAGAGGGTCAGTCACCCTCTCTCCCCTAAGGACAAGGATAGCTAAGGAGGACATGCATATCAAGTTCCTAAATAGTAGATACTCCCTCGGCATACAACATAATTCTGGGGAGGCCTACTCTAAATGCTTTCCAAGCAGTCATCTACACTTTTCATATGGAGATAAAGTGGCCTGTGCTCGGGGGAATGGGAGAAGTCGACGGAGATCAATAGCAATCACGAAAATATTATGTGGAGGTCATACGCAAACTTATCCCAAGCGGGGGGCCACGGACTTACCCCTAGGGAAGTTCCGCAAGGGACAAGGAAAGGACCTCTCTAAGGGGAAAGAAGTTGATGAGCCCGAACCTCCCCAGGGGAGACCACTCCTAGCAAATAAGACCATTCCAATGTCCAATCGGCAAAAGAATTGCTAATCGTGAAATTATGCCCAGTGAATCCTAGCAAGCGGCCTGGATAGGATCCCAACTCCAAGGATCCCTCAATGAAGACTTGATACAATGCCTCCAGCGTAACAGGAACGTGTTCGATTGGTCCCTCCCCGAGACTTGAAAGGGATAAGTCCTGGAGTAATAATGCACCACTTCAACATCAATGCCTCTGTGAAACCAGTAAAGCAAAAGAAGAGACACTTCGCCTGGAGAAGGACAAGATCATCCAAGCAGAGATATAAAAGTTGATACATTTCAGCCATATCTGAGAAATTCAATTCCCCGAAGGGCTCTCCAACCTAGTCCTCGTCCCCAAACCTGGGGGAAATGGAGGATGTGCGTACATTTTTGGGATATCAACAACTCTTGTCCGAAGGATTTTTACCCTCTCCTTCGTATCGACTAACTATTGGATTCCACCTCCAGGTGCGAACTCTTCAGCATGATAGATGCCTCGCAAGGGAACCATCAGATCATGCTGGCCCAAGAAGACCATAAGAGAGTCAGTTTTATCACTTCAGCAAGAACTTTTTGTTATGTAGTCATGCCTGTCAGGCTCAAGTACGCGGGGATCACATATCAGCACCTAGTAGACAAAATCTTTCACCCCGAATTAGGGAGAACTATGGAAGTGTATGTGAACGACATGCATGTCAAAAGCAAAAAGGTTGGTATCACATCTCGAATCTAAAAGAGACATTCGGAGTCCTTCGAAAGTATCAACTAAAACTTAACTTAACCCTTCCAAATGCGCCTTTCGTGTATGACGGGAACGCTTTTTAGGATTCATGGTGACTAAAAGGGGGATAGAAGCCAACCCCCTCAAAACCAAAGCAGTCTTGGATATGAAGGTTCCCACAAGTATCAATGAGGTACAACACCTCACCGGAAAAATTGTTGCACTTAGCCGTCTATAGCTAAGTCAGCCGAAAAAAGCTTAACCTTCTTCAAGGTGTTGAGGAAGGCCAAGAACTTTGAATAGGGAAAAAAAGGCCACAAGGCCTTCAAGGAGCTCGAAAAGTATTTTGTTGGCCTCCCTTGGTGGTTAGACCTTTGGCGGGGGATACATTATACGTATATCTAGCAGCCACACCTCAGCCGGTGAGTTCGGTCATCCTTCAAGAAGAGAATGGGCATCAGATGCCTATATATTATGTCAACAAGGTCCTCAACAAAGTTGAAGATCGGTACAGTCTCATTGAGAAGATAGCCTTCGTGCTGGTAACATACGAAGGTTGCGCCCTTACTCCTATCCTACCTAGTGAGGGTGCGCACTAATCACCACCTCAAGCAAATTCTCGAAAAGTCGAACACATATGGTCGACTGATCGGATGGGCTATAGAACTCACCGAGTGCGATATCTCGTACCTCCCTCAAACCGCGATCAAGGCACAGTCTTAGTTGATTTCATGTTTGAAAGCACATCTCTTTCCCCAGTAAGGAGACCTGGCTGTTGCATGTGGATGGATCTTCCATAGAGAGCGAAATACGAAGCCCTAGCTTTCGGCATGAGAATGGCTTGGGAGGCCGGGGCCCGACGCCTGGTGGCGTACTCCAACTCCCAACTCATCGTAAAATAAAGAGAATGAGTTTACGAAGCTAAGGAGGAAAGTATGAAACAATACGTCCAAAGAATTGATGAAGGGAAAGACAAGTTGAACGATTTCCAACTCATTCAAATCCCCTGTGAAGAAAACGACAAGGTTGATTACCTATCAAAACTGGCCAGCACCATGGATGATTGCCGAACACGACAGATAACCATATAATACTTATCCAAACCCGGTCCTCTGTAGAGGTGCAAACCATACTCCTTGGGGAGACTAGAGACAGCCAGTCTTAGATTGACGAAGGGAAGATCGTCTTCCCCCTGACCGATGGGAGGCTGCTCGTTTGAATAAGCGAGTCGTTGACAACATTACTAGCTCTGTGTCCCTTTGCCCGATGGGGAATGAATTTGTGGGGCCCTTTCCTATAGCTCCCGGCCAAAGAAAGTTCTTACCAGTTGCCATTGACTACTTTACAAAGTGGGTAGAGGCCAGCCCCTCTTCTACATCACTGAAGGGAAAGTAATGAAGCTTCTCTAGAAAAACGTAATTTGTTGCTTTAGACTCCCCCAAGAAATCATATCAGATAACCGACGATAGTTTCAAGGGAACATAATTCAAGGTTAGTGCGGGGGATTACGAATCAAGCAGAGATTCGACTCTGTGGCATACCCCCAACCCAACGGACAAGTGGAGGTTACTAATTGTACCCTCTTACAAAGGATCAATGGAAGGCACGACAGAGCCAGGGGCAACTGGGCCGAGGAACTTACCAGAGTCCTTTAGGCTTATCGAACTACTAGGAGTTCCACAGGAAAAAGCCCTTTCTCTATATTATACGGTATAGACATTGTAATTCCACAGGAATTCCACAAGAAAAAGCCCTTTCTCAATTTGATTGAGGAACTTCGAGAAAAAGCTTTCCTTCACATGCAATGATACAAAAGCATAATAACCAAAAGTGTATGACAAACGAGTAAGGCCATGAGGTTTCCAAGTTGGAGATTTGGTTCTCTGGAAGGTGGAGGCATCAAAACCGGTGGGCAAATTAGACCCCACTTGAGAAGGACCCTATAAAATTAGGGGGATCCGGGGCAACAAAGCCTATGAATCAAAAGGTAGCGAGCCCCTTTGCCTCGGCCTTGGAGCATACACAACCTCAAAAGGTTCTTCGCTTAAGTCTTGTCCTCCTAGGCAGAACCTCTTGCCAAGGCATTTTTCCTACCTCGCCAAGCAGGAACCTTCTCCTGCACAAGTCTTGCCCCCTAGGCAAGACCCTTAGCAAAGACATTTTTCTGCCTACCCAAACAGGAACCCCCACAAGGAATAAGTCCTGCCCTTCTAATCAGGACCTCTCGCAACGGTATTTTCCTGTCCCTCAGGTAGGAACATTCTCAGGAACAAGTCCTGTCCCCGGGTAGGGCCACCCTTAAAAGCATTTCCTTTTTCCAAGCAGGGACCTTTCTGAAGACCAAGTCATGTCTTCAAACAGGGCTTGCCTCGAGGCAAACATTGTCAAATAGGTACAATCTTCGTTTTGTTGAATATTACTTTCACAAGTAGTTATATTTCCCCAAAAGGATTCATAAAATATAGACGTTTACACTCACTCATATTCTTGCCTGTATCAAGAAAGGCGTACATAACAGCCCTGTTCCACAGCAGGCACTCCTTGAAGATAAGCCCTGTTTCAAACAGGCACCATGTTCAAACGGAAAGACTGGCCCTGATCACATACAGGCACTATCACAACCTTCCTCATAAGTAGGAAATCAAGGTACTAATGCGGGTACTTCTAATCCTACTTGCAATGCAGTATTCATGCATTCACATAATCAAAAAGGGTGCAAGCTCACAGCAAAGTTCAAAGAAACATACACAAGGTTGCAAGCCCTCCCTTCAAAACAACCAACAAATGAAGGGCATCAAGCCCTCATCAACAAATCCACATATTAAGAAAAACCGCGTGCAGAAAGTAGCAAAATACCATAAAGATCCCTTATGGCCAAACCGATCCAGGAGGGGAAAGGGAGAAGCATCATCCAAAACCAGGGAAAAGAAAAATTATTTTATCCCCATATACTATAGGGGAAGGCAAGGAAAACATAAATTGTTTTCAAGAAAAAGGGGGAGTACAGTCAATCATCACTCTCCACAGGCGGGGTCTTCTCAGGCTCCTCCAGCAGCTCCAACTCAAATGAAAGGGGGGATATCGCACCGGGCTCTTCAGATGGGCCTAAAGCTGCCTCAGAGGGCTTATTTTCTAGGGCCTTCACATCCATGCCCTCTGGCCCTGAAGCTCGAACCTCCCCATCACCGTTCCCAGCATATGATCCAGCACTACCTCTGAAAAATATTTAACGACTATATCATTTATCAGCCTAAAAATCTTAGACAGAAGAGAAGAATATCGGGTAACTTTATTACCTGGATCAGTTGGGGGGACTCAGCTCGTGGAGGAGGAGGCGCGAAAGGGTTCGGGGAATTCTTAAAAGCTGCCTCATAATTTAGGAAAGAAGAATCTGCACCTCCTGGCAGGTACCCCTGGGATGCGAACTGTTCCTAGTAGGTCTTAAAACCATACCTCAGAAATGGCTCGACAATTTTAGTCACCTCTCTTTGAAAATCCTTGGATTTCTTATACTCCGAGAAGTGGTTCTCCCAGTAGGAAGCCAAGAACTGCTTTCCTTCCACAGAATGAGGGAAGTCGGCCGCCTCCCTGAGAGCATTCGATTGATCCTTCATCAGAGCCAAGAACTCCTGCCGAATTTTCTTCGTCTCATTCTCAGCCTGCTGGTTCTTCCCCAGGGCATCCATGCTAGCCTCCTTAATCTTGGCGAAGTCAGAGGTCAACCGCTCCACGGGCTCCTCCAGCCTTTTCTTTTGTCCGTCCGTAGGAAGGGGAAAAGTCGTCTCCAAAAGGCGACTTAGCAGCTCCCCGATCACCATTGCCACCTACAAAAAGCAGCAATAAGCTCTAAACAGAAAGCAAAATTGCATCCTCCAAAAGTGGTACAAGAGACCTTACCTTTGAAGCATGGCATGAGAGGGTGCTGACTAAATCCTCCTTGGAGGCAGAGGCAACGTATGCCTATCTTTGGGGAGCACCATCCCCGTTAGAAGCTCTGAGAAGAGTTTTGACTCCCCTTCCTTCTCCTTCATCACGGACTGGTGAACGTACACCCACAGTCAGGGATGAATCAACGGTGACGAGGAGAGGAGCCCCCAGGAGCATAGAGTACCCAGGGGCTCCTCCAGAGGGACCTTCTTGGGAGTCAGCCCAAACTAAAAAAGAAGTCTCGCATCTATCAAATCCTAGATGTTGTAGGGGTCGCGATTCAATTCCTCTAAGAGAGAGGAGAAGGCATTTGGTCTGTCCTTCATTGAGAAGGAGTTAGCAGGAGAGAGCTCACTGACCCATTCACAGGGGAGGGGCCAAGGGGTAGGAAGACGCACAAAGAAGAAAGTCCCCCTCCAATATTTGGGGGCGCTAGGAGCAGGCAGAAAATGAATCTCCCGCGGGGAAAGAAGTGAAAAACTCTGGACTTAGATTTTTTCAGCTAAAAACAAATGAAAAAGTTCTGTCCAGTGACAGGCACCCTGTTATACATCAAGAGCAGGTGAAACCAGCAAGGAGACAAAAAGCGTTTGGGACTAATTGGTTCAAAGGAACCCTAAACAACCTAGACACTTCATAGAAATAGGGAATAGAAAATCGAAGACCGACCTTCAGTTGCACCGGAGGAAGCACACACACCCCGACAGAGGAAACTCCGGCAAACTATCTAGAGAGAGCTCATAAATAACAAAACCAGGGGGAATCCCGTATCACTTTCTCAACCTCGAGACATTGGCGGTTTGGAAGAAGGAGGCCCTCTCCAACATAGCCGGGCTCACCCCCCTCTCCTCCTCTAAAGGCTCATCCCTTTCATCTTCAGGGGAAGACCTCTCTTCCTTGTCTCCCTCAACTAAACTTTCTCACTCAACCCCCTCAATTGACACCTCCTCTTCCTCCTCCTTATCAACCAATTGTCGGGGAGCCCGAGAAAGATTCCTTAGGCTCCGCCTCCAGCCACCACGAAAAGATGACAAGCCAAGGCTCGTGCCCCAGGAGGAGGCCTCTGAGGGATCATCACCCATTGCTTATTCGCCCATAAACTGAATGGACTCATCAAAAGGAGTCGAAGAAGACATTTGCAGAAAAGCTCAAAAGAAATTACGAAGAAGAAAGAATGTAGACTTATAAAGATGGTAGAAGACGAAGGAAGAATGTATAAGCTCCAGTTCTCTCTTCAGAATTCATGGAAAGGGGGGAAATGGAGTAAGGAAGGGGTAATAGTGCAGTTGAGGGGGAAAGAAGGAGGAAAATTGCAATTACCTCAAAGATGTGTCAATAACTGCCCCTCATTGGGAGGTTATAAAGTCTCACGCACTCAGTCCCCAAGATAGCCTATGCCCTAGCCAGCTATCATGGCAGCCCTAGCCATTATGGCAAGTCTCACACAAGGCTCCCGAAGCCCAAGAAGGTTGTCCCACTTCCCTTAACAATGAAGGACACTCATTCCAAACAGGAAGATAGAAGGACAAACTCCAACTCCCTAAAAGACTTCTACTCTAAGGGGGTTGAAAGTGTTCCCTCACCCTTGGGGGTGGGGGGGACTGATTGGTATGCACTAAAGTGTTTGACCTAAACACAAAGCCCAAAGGTCAAAGAAAGTCCGATGGGGATCAATATGAGACATTGGTCCTCCCCCCCCACGCACGCGCGTGCGCGGAGAAATTCAAGACGAAGCCCAGAGAAGGGATGGGGGCCCAGCCAGGCCCCCGAACGGAAGGCCCACAAATGGAGGTATGGCCCCATTGAGAAGTTCGAAGAAGGATTATCCAGCCCTATCTTTATGCATAAAATATCCCCTCAACCACCTCCTACCTTTTAGGAGGCTATGTTTTGCAGGACTCTAGAAAGATCGGTAACCAACCCTCTGGGAGTCCAAAACCGTCAAGAGTCCTTCCTACTCAAGGAATCTCCTCTATAAATTTCAGCCCTCTTGGCTGATTTAGTAATATATTCTCGACACTTTAAACTCTCGAATTCTTCTCTTAATTTACATTGAGCAGGCTTTATGCTCACTTTAAACGAGTTCTTTTTATTTTATTCAAGTTTATTTTTTCATAATTGCTTACTGACTTGAGCATCGGAGTGCTAATATTTTTTATGCCGGTGCCCTTGCCTGACTTGTAGAAAATGAAGTTCACACCACTCAAGCCTAAGAAAATCAATCAGATTGAACTCTTTTAGCTCACATCACAATCGATATATTTTTAAAGGGTAAAATGCAATTTATCCCCTTGTGTTATGATAAATGTTTAAAATATCCCCGTGCAAAAATTAAAGCACTAAAAAACTCCCTTGTGATTTTAAAATATAGCAAACGCCCCCTCTTTATTTTTTAATTTTGTAATTCTAAAATTACATTTTTATCCTTATTTTTACATCATTAGATTTCATCTTATATAATTGTACGTTTTAGATCTTCCCAACATTATTTAAATTTATAAATATATTTTAAAGTTGTATCATATATATATTTAAATCTAAATCTCTATATCTTTAAATTATAGATAGTTATTTACATATAAGTACATTATATTTAACGAATACATATATATATATATATATATTCATATAGAAAGAGAAAGTGCAAACAGATGCCGACCGTTGCCGCGCGCGATGCTAGGTCGGGACGGGAGAGGAGGGGAGAGGGGCAGACAAGGAGGAGGAGGGCCGACATGCAGAGAAGGAGGAGGAGGAGGAGGGTTGGCGTGCAGAGGAGGAGGTGGGGGGCCTAGAGGGGGAGGAGGAGGGGCGGCGCACAAAGGAGGAGGCAGACGTGGAGGAGGAGGCGGGGGTGCGTGGACGGGGAACAGGAGGAGGGCACGCGGATGGGAGGAGGAGGGGGCGCGCAGACGAGGAGGAGGAGGGGCACGTGGAGAAGGCGGAGGGGGAGAAGGCTTGACGATCGACAGTGATGAGGTGTCAGTATGGTGGTGATGGTGGGTGGTGGGAGGAAGGAGAACACAGTTTTTCAAAATATATTTTTAATATTTAAATATTTTATTCATATTTAATAAATAAAATTATGATAAATAGTTATATATTAATTTTGGACCGTTAATTTAAATTAAGTGAAATTTGGATTATTGAATTGGGTATTAAATCTGGACCTTCGATTCAAATATAATGAAATCTAATCGTTGATTTAACAAATTTCAACCATTAGATGCATATCAGCAAGATCTAACGGACCATGAATTAAGATGTGATTTATTGTAAAAATTAAGCCCAAGTTGCATCAAGGGCGCCTATGATATACCGCAAGGTCTGAGGGGTTTTTTGCTATATTCTGGAAATCATAAAGGAGTTTTTTAGCACTCGCCAACAGTCAAATAATTAGTAAACCCTTGAGAGATATTTCTATAATGAATTTCTTTCTCTTCTATTTTTCTATCTCCAATTTATCTATTTTCTTTAGTTCTTTAGTAGAGCAATTATGATTTGGAAGTCGATCCAGGGCAAGTGTTCGGATCTATTATGACATAGTCATGAGGCGCTCAACGGATCTTTTGAATCTTATAAAACCTTTTTGTAGCTTTGGATTGATGCAAAAACGATCTTTTTGTACAACCCGATGATATTAATTACTCTATTCCAAATCACGCGAGCAACCATTGCTAAGAAATATCACGGTATATATATTTAAATAAATTATATAAATAAATTCTAAGAATTTAGTTGTTAATTTTGATATTTAATTTAGGTTTCTTTATATTATTTTTTATTCAAATTTATTTTAAGAAAATTTGAATAAAAAAAGAAAGAAGTTTATTTTGTACTCTATTCCTTATTTTATCCTTACGAACTATCATATGAAATAGAATGCTTAGAAGAGATATAATAAAATTCTTTGATTGGCTCTTTTCATAAAGCAAAGGAATGATCCGTTTTTTTATTTGACTGATGAGGCCAAAACACAATTAATTATAACAAATATATATCTAATTCTGAACTAAATCTAACCTAAATAAATACTAAATAATAGAATTAATAATCTAAATAAATAAACGTGCCTTCTTTTATTTGAAACACCTCATGATCTTCAACCAATTATGTGTTTCAATATAATTATCAGGAGTAAGCGTTATAGCTTGTTTCCAATACTCAGCGGCTTGATCAAAACTAAACCTCCGCAATTTCAGAATCTCCCTAGCAAATGGCCTGTTCCTTGTTTTAATTTTCACAGGGAGTATTTTAAATATTTTTAAAAATATAAGAAGTAAATTGCATTTTATCCTATTTTTAGAAAATAATAATATCCAAATCAAGAAAAATAAAGAAAAAGTGGAGAAAGAAAAGAATATTGGACACACTGTTGGCACGCGGTGCAGGTGCAACGCGTGAGACCCCCTCAGTCTAAGGACAGCGTTAATACAGTTAAAAAACGGTGGCAGCCGCTCATTACATAGCGCCATGTGTCCCCCACCATCTAACCTCTATAAAACACCGCCCTGCCATTTTGCTTTCCATATCTCACTTTGATTTTTCTTTTCTTTTTTTTTTTTTTTTTTTTCTTATGGGGCACTTTGAATTCTTTAATGTATCAAAAATCAACGTTGAAATTGAAGTATTATACATAAGTTTGAAATTCATACTTTGAGTTTTATCGAATAATGATTCTTTATCTTGTTTTATATGAATTTATTATAATTTAATCTATATTTTTTGTCATATTAATGCATTTATTGAATTGAATATTATTTAATTATTCAATTTATTAAAACATGAATTAATAAAGCAATTATCATTTCTAGGGGGTGACGGGGTCATCACGATGAGTTTTTGAAACCAACACTACAAAATAATTAATGATTCGCTTCGGAGTTAAAAATTATGATAAATATTCTTATATAAAATTAATACCAACAATAAAGTTTTGATCATGACTAATAATATTTATAATAATTTTTAACCACAGTTAATATTTTAGCGTCGTTATGTAGCACGTAGTTAATTAATGTTCATTGCAGTATTTAACTTTTTACTATAGTAATTAATAAAGATAAATAGTTATATTTTTTCAAGTGAAATATGAGATTTTTAATATAAAATTTTAATTTATTATTTTATTATATTTCACTAAAAAAATTATTATTGGCTACAATTTCAGTGACTATGGCTAAAAATAAATAACTATTATCAACCACGATTAAATAAAATCAATGCAAAATTAATTTTTCCACTATGAAAATTTATTCGCCACAACTAAGAGCCATATTAAAAATATTTGTCATGACTTTTAACTATGAAAAATATTTTAACCACCCTCGCAAAACTCATGGACAACGACAGTTACATGATCGTGATCAATGACTATTTATCACGACTATTTATTATTAACCATGTCAATTAGTCAGGATTACAAATTATATTTCTTATAATGTTTGTTACTATAATATTTATTGAAAAAAATAATAAGTTATTAATGTATAACTATATTTATACTATTTCTTAAGGAAGAGATCCGATAGTAACTACCTTGGTTATTATAATATGCATCGACTAAAATGTCCTCAAATATACTTATTTCTTCCATAAAATAACCATCACTAAATCCTATCAATACATTTGAAGTAAATTCATTTGATCGGTTTTAGTCACTTTTTCATTTTATATTCTTTTTCTTAATTTAATTACATAATCATAATAAAAATTAGAATATGAACATGCATTGAGTGTGCTCGTGCGGCTAATTACAGTATTAAGATTGAAAGGTGTAAAGTAATTGATTTGGTGTATATTATGCATATTAACTAAATCCGCGTGTAAAAAGAAATGACAAGTAATTTCTTTCTTTCTTTTTTTTCGCTTCTCCCTTCTTTTTTCTTGGTTCTCCTGCTCTTCATTGTATTGTATGAGAGTGTCTTCTCATCCAGCTCGTCACGAATAAAAAGATTTAAAATTGAATTTGAATAGGTATTAGAATATTTTTATAAAAAATTTGATAAATAATATATCTTTTTCTAAAGTTCTAATAAATCTTTATTTTGTGTTGTCCTTTATCTAAGTTTACCAATTCAATAATAATAATAATAATAATAATATTTTTCGTGAGCGAATTTTTACACCTACAATCTCTATTTCAATCGTAGCACTTGTTACTAACTTCTCAAAATAGATGAATTGATTTCTGACTCATTTCATCATCCCAACTAGTGAATAAGTAAGATTGTTTGTTCAATAAGATCTTTTGCATTCACAAGTCTATCATTCTAACCGCTTCTTATATAAGCATTCAGTGTATTACAATCGATAAACTTTTATGATTATGATGTAGGTAAGTATTCCACACCAATTGTATACGAGGAGTTTGAATGAATTATAAGCCCCAATGCCTCATCTTCCTAGCGAGACGTCTTTTCAAGATAAGACCGTAAGTTTCATACGTAGCCAAAATAAATAATATCTCTCGCAATGGATCATCAATCAAATTGCAAGTCCTATCAAACTACTTAAAATAATATATATACCAAAACCAATTCAAGGAGAATACTAGTATGATCGAACAGGAAAAATTAATACTTTTACCAAAAAATAAATTAATTAAACAATGAGTACAACTTAGTCCAATTCTTTTTACACGAAAAAACCCTCCATCCCCTAAAAACAAAAATACGAATGTTGAATTCCCAATATCATGAATTTTCCTAATTTCTTCAAAGGATTTCCAACTTCGCCGGCAGAGAAAGGCGTGATTTCTTGGCCGGGTGGGGACTTTCCACTTCGTCCTCAACGGCGGCGCCGCCGAAGCCCGGCCAGAAGTCAGGCAAAGCAGGCAGGTTCAGGTCGAACTCCCGATGAGTGCTAACAGTAGAACCCACGCCCTCCGACGAAGTCACGGCGCTGCTGCCTGTGCCGCCGCCGTTGTTGTTGCCCGGGGCGCCGCCCTCGTAGTGGCGGCGCTTGTGGCCTCCCAACGCCTGCCCGCTCGGGAAGCACTTGTGGCAGATGGTGCACTCGTGGGTTCTCCCGCTGCCTCCCGCGGAGGCTGAGGTAGTAGTTGTCCCGGCGGAGGTGGTGGACTGCTCGTCCCCTCCCCCACCACTACCAACGCTGAGTTTGCGGTGGCTGGCCTTGTGCCCCCCCAGAGCTTGGTACGACCCGAAAGCCTTGTCACAGACCGAACACTTATAAATCAACTTAGACGAATCAAGCGGCGGCACCACAGACGGTGGCGGCGGAACACGGCTTTGCATCTGCACTCCTTTCTGCTCCGACGGGTGTGCGGCGGAAGTGGAGACAGCGCCACCGCCACGAGCGAGCATAACAAGGCAGAGAGCGAGGTACTCCTCCTCAGTGGGCTCATGGCGCTCCACGCTGCGGGGGCGCTTGGATCGCTTTCCCTTAGTCCACGGCTCCAGATAGCGGAGGGCGGCGTTGTCGAACTGAAACGACGGCGTGGGAGTAGTGGGAGAGTTCAGAGCTTCAAGCGCCATAATCAACCAAAGATCAAGAACTCGAAGATTTGTTTGAATTTGTTGAGGAAAAAGAGAGAAATTGTTCTAAGTTATGGAAATGGAGTGTGCGAGTAGAGATTTATATATAGGGACGGGGGGGGGGGCGGGGGGGGGGCGCAAGGAGGGAAGTTGCGGGACAAGTGTGGGGAAAGTGAGACGGTTTACTGAAGAAGAAATAAAGAAATACGGGTAAAAGAACACGTTTGCTTGAGGGGCAAGTGGAAGCTGGTGAGTGATGAGTTAGGTGAGAGGAAGAGTAGGGCAGTGTGTGTAGTCTGTGAGAGAGAGAGTGGTGTTTGGGTTGACGAAAGAGGTGGTGAACAATTTGAGCAAATGAAAGACGACTAGGAAGTCTACAGGACTTTGTCAAAGTCAAAACTCCTACGCGGTCTTCTAATGCAATTGCACCTCAAACATTCTTGGTAAATTTCACGTTCGGAGTTTCCTTCTCTCCGTACGAGTCGACTGTTTGACGTTTGCTAACGGCCTCGAAAGAGCTGCTCCCAATCCATCCCATCGGCATGCGACGACTCGCTCTCGTTACGGGAGCACTTTGTCGACAACCGATCATTACTAGAGAAATTTTTGTAAGTTTTTTTTCATTCGCTTATGAATATGTATAAACTTCATGGGTAATTTCGTCTGAACTTGGTTAGCGGTCGGAAGAGCTTCACGCCTTCAAGTCGAACATGATGTCTAACCACGTGTCAGGGGTGGACCCTTTTGTCTCACAACGGAGTATATTTTTCGCCCGTGCGGCGTCTCAGGTTATATTCAATCTTTAACCAACCTTCGTTCATCTCGAGTCTTAACGACTCCATCATGTGTCTTTGGCATCTGAAGCTCACTAGCACGACACCTGAACACTCCTTGTGCAGCACCTCTTGCACGTGCACTCGCCTACCAAAAAAGCCCGTGTCCATTGAGGGACGCGGCTCTCATGCCCTTGAGTGTATTTGTGTCCGGTCCCAACTAGTTAGCTTGTCATCGTGCATCTCGCCCACAATCTGGGGTTTTTTCGATACATCTCGCAATAGCTTGGAGGATCCTCGCTCAGCCTCGGCACTGCAGGCCTTATGCCAACAACGCCCAACGCTCACTCGGTGCATCACAGGCACATGTCTTCACCATGCCTGTCTTCTATGTCTCGCTCGAATAGGCCATATCACAACACGAGGTCCAATCGATATGCCAACATCTCGAATTGATCCCACACGACATGCCCAATATTCCGCGGTGTTGTCCTACGATCGTGTATCTTAGCCAATGGACCCCCGTGCATGGCTAGAACCCAATAGTGCATGTCACGAGTTAGCTCACGAGGCCTTGGAGTGCTTGTGTCAATCGCTTATTCAACCTAGAAGTGTTGTCCCTGATTTCCCACAGCCCTCGGAGAAACACTGCAGTCACATGTAACCTCTTGGCTTTTTGGTTTCCAACGTGGGCCTTCCTGGCCCCATGCCGTCCATTCGAGGACTCTAACACTCCCTTCGAAATGCCTAAAGTTGGTCCTTGAAGGCTCCCACATGCACTCAAGCGATTGCTCATTTAGTGCCTTGATGCAGGGGGAGGGTCGGTTGGAGCTCACCAC
Organism: Sesamum alatum; assembly: GCA_034509735.1. Classification (NCBI taxonomy): domain Eukaryota; kingdom Viridiplantae; phylum Streptophyta; class Magnoliopsida; order Lamiales; family Pedaliaceae; genus Sesamum; species Sesamum alatum. Next base: position 41,557 of record JACGWO010000039.1, read on the forward strand.
TACATGCCCCCCTTATAATACGCTTAAAAAATAATTTTCCTTGTTCCAACACTATATTATTAAAGTGGTTGAGGAGCATCTTTTTCGCATCTCCCTCGTCCGACGTCCAAAAATCATGTGCCGCTTGAACCGTTGCGTAGCTTACGACTTCTACATCACAGCTCCATCTGATCATTCATCGTAAGGGAATTATCCCCGCAATATTCTAAAATCATATCCCGCCACTACACTGGCAGACTCCAAACATCATAATTGTTTCCTACTCAATCGGAACCATCTAACTCTGAAACTTGGTGGAGATATTCCCAACACTCCACGGGACTCCCATTGAAACAGTTTCAATAAACGCAAACGATAAAGCCCTAAGCTTCACTCATGAATCTCCTGCTTGTGGGCAGGATGGCGCCCGGTAGTCGCCCTTATTACTCTGTGCCCAAACGTCCATGGAATGACTTCATACTTGGCGGATAGCATTCTTACACATTAAGGGAGTTCCCATATGAATAGTATTGAAATCTCTAATCAGTAAGAGTCAATGCTCACTTTCTGTTTGCCCACCTGCGTGCCGGCCTGGATTCCCTTGCCTCCCGCATGTCCTCCGCAAGTCACTACTGACACCCTTGGCTAAGCCGTGACAGGTGAAATTCTCTCCTACTCGATCTGTTGACATACTCATCAACACATGCACAAAAAATTGAAGCGTATGCTGTGTCCAATATGCATCTCTAGTATCACGCAACACTAAACCGACCTCCGGCTCCTTCGAGCCCTTCAGGCATGAAGTGCTCTTTAGCGCAACACGTTTTCTCCCAACAGATGGTGCCTCTGATACACCCCATTGTGACATGAAAACTCAAACTGGAAGTCTCTGTACGCTTTCTACACTCTCTTCCCCGGTTGGTGGTTCGCTCCCCACGAAATTGCCGCAATGCACTCCATTCAACATGAAAACATAATCAGAAGTTTGTGCATTCCTTATGCACTCTCTTCTTCAGCGGGTGGGTTGCTCTCCACATATAGTGCTTCAATGCACTCAATTTCACATGATAGAGCAAGTTAGAAGTCTGTGTATGCTTCTACACTCTCTTCATCAACTATTGCCTTAATTGTTGGTTTGCTCCCCACGGATAGTGTCTCAATACACTCAATTCCATAGGTCCGAAGTCTGTGCACGCTTTCTGTACTATCTTCCTCGACTTGTGGGTAGCAAACTGTTCCCCAAGTTTCGTCAAGTGCGCCTCTTATAATGCTGGCGTCCCTCAAAACAGTTCCTCAATTATAACAATCTTTTGTGCTATGCCCCATATCTTCACGGAATTGGCAATATCGATCAGACTTCCTCTTAGGGTTGTCTTGCATGGGTGGCAACTGATGGACTGGATTCCGCCGCTTCACGACGGCAAGGATTTAAGCTCGCTAAATGTTCAACGGTGTGTAACTTGCTAAGTTGTTTGGGGGCATATGTTTGTGCTCACGTCTGCCTCCCTTTGCTTTTGGAGGCATAACTCCCTTCCTCATTCGACCTTCTTTCATTGGGGTTTTCCCCGATATTGATTCCTTGAATCTGCTCCTCCTTTTGTTGCATGATACTTGCTAAAAGGTCCGAGTTACATTCTTTGTTGATTGTGAAGTGGTGTAGAAAGCATTGTGAGAGATGCTCAAAAGTCCCGATAGATGGAGGCAACTAGTTAAAACAAGTCAAAGTTTTCTCAGAGAGAGTTGTACATAATTGTAGTAGGCGGCGTCGCTTATGTCCAACAAGTCTGCTCTAGCCAGGAATTGATCTAGGTGGTGTTGCGGGTCTCATACTCCCTTATACTCGTTGAGGTTCGGGGTTTTAATCCCCAGTTGTACAACTTCGGTCAATATGTGGGCTGCAAAAAGACTACACCTGGGTGGTGCAACTGCTAAAGGGTAAGCCATGAATTTCCCTGGTCTTGGGGGGTAGAAGAATCTGGGTGGAGGAGGTGCTTGACCTCCCATCCCCCTTTGAGGCTCTCCTCCTCGATATGACACTCCTTTAGGGAGGGTGGTGCTTGATCTCCCTTCTCCCCTTGAGACTCTCCTCTTTGCGACAACACTCCTTCATGAGGGGTCGGAGGAAAGCGATTGTTTTCACGGATACCTCCCCTAGGGGATGGTGGGAGGAAATGCGCCTTTGGGCTGAGACACCCTGTTATTTGCTTCTTCCTCGTGGTTCATCTCTTCTTCGGCATCCCCGGGCCTTTGTTCACGATCCTCAGGAGTAAAGTGAGCATCTTGAGCTCTGGGAGGATGGCGAGGGGGTAGCCCATGTTTGGCAATATACTGGGCCACCGCTCTAGTTGCAGCTTGGGCAGAAGCGTCCTCGACAATTGGTGAAGCGTTTCCTGTGTCATTTGAACTAGTGGTGGTGGAAGTGGAGCAACAAAACTCTACCAATCTTGCTCCCCCTGAGCACCTACTTGCTCATTCTGGAAGTGATTGAACGAGGGAGGGAGGGTGGGTTCCTATTCGTTGACAGCAGGAAAGTGGTCCTCACCTCATTACTTGAGTCCTCCGCGTCTAGCATCTCTATTTCTGGCCTGCGATTAGGTGTACATCTTCAATGCTTAGACCAAGCTCTCACAGACGGCACCAAATTGATGGAGAATTAAAAGGGAGTTTGTGATCTATACACACTGCACACGTCACAAACTAGAACATGATCTTATTTTCAATTGCCAAAAATCCATGTGAGCATCATTCACTACTTGAGGGTAGTTTAATAATTACAAACTAATTTAGAAATGTGTGATCTTGATCTCCATCTTCTGCATCTTTATCCTTTGTAAAATTCTTCCTCCATCGATATCAGTACAGAATTGATAAAAAGCAAAATGTAGATACTTCAATGTGAATGTGATTACAGAATATGTTGTCATAATATTCTTAATTTTAGAACCTGATTATTTTAGGTAAATTAATGTGAATATACAAATACACTGCATCCAACTTTTGTGGTCACCGGGAAAAGGAGTACAATGTGCATATATGTCAACTAATGCCAGAATAATTCGTGAAAAAAAAACACGATTTAATTAAATTAATTTGATTCTGACATACTTGCAACGAGAACAGTTTTGTACAGAGGGGAGATGCATGCACTGGTGTCAGTTTTAATGTCCGGGTTCGGATCACTCCTTTTTAATCCTTTTTTTCTTTCTTTCTCTTTTTTTTACACGAAAAAGAAAAGAGAATGTACACATAATGTGAGAAATCAATTGAAGAAATTTAGTGTATGAAATTATTATAGATTTAATGCATACTTAATACTATTTCCATTTAATTGAATATGTAGTCGATATTGTTGTCTAGTCGATTTTTATTTATTTTCTTATTGAAATGTTAATCCTATATATAATTTGTAATAATTAATTTAATAATATTAGGAAATATAAATAGACACCAAGGCAAGAAATACAAAAAAGAGTAAAATTATAAATTACAATATACTCATATTATCCGAGATAAATTGAACCTATAATTTTGTATTTGTTCATAGAATTCCAACCTTCACGACTAGACTAAAACCCCATTGATTGATACTCAATATTAGAAGATGTCCAATGGTTGTTGGTCATTGAGATTTTTCTACAATAAGAATTGTAGTAATAACCAAGAAAAATATTTTGTTTAATAAACTTAGAAACTTTTGGTAATAAAACTGGAGGAGTTGGGCAAGCAGCCACATGACTTTTACTCCTTTTGAGAAGTTGGCAATTTGACTTGTATTAGTCTTTGTTAGAAGTGTGCATGAATCTATGCTGCGGTTTTGCACGTTGCAAATTGATGCATGACTTGGACTTTTTGCCTTCATTTTGGTCCAATTTGTGTACCTTTTTTAGGTAAGTGCAATAATTGGAGGGTCACACGTGTACATAGTAAATCATTAATCCTTAAGTACAATGGTTAAAATCGTGTCACACACTCATAATGTGAGTTTGAATCCTTGTCAAGATATTTAATAGAGTTGAGCTCACGTTCTAACCTGTGTATTGATTCCCACGTGATTAAATCTTAATTTTTAGTGATAGATTAATTATAAAGACCCCGACATATATAAAGCATGTAAAATTTTTTTTGATATATATATATTTTTTAACGACGCTCGTGCTTTCTCAAAAGGATAAGAATGCTGATTATTAGATTGGTCTTAATTGGGGAAGTGTGATGAGTCTTCCCTTCTTTAGTCAATGTTGCAAGGAGTAATTCTTTTATAGTTCACCCAAAACATTAGCTAATCTCAGTTAATTTACCTAACTTAGAATTTGTTGTAAGCTCTATATCATTAATATTTCTACATGTGTGAGTTTTAGTGAACAAGTAATTAAGAACAAAATTTGAATGAATATCAATTTTTACAGCTTGATTGAGTGAGAGAGTGTTTTGGTTGAGTTTATAACCTCTTTAAATATATGTTATAAGATGTTTGAGAGCTTGTAAGATATTAAAAATTGTTCGATAAAATTTTAAAAGAATATATTTTTTGAGGGAAAATAATAATAATAATAATAAAGTACAACGTTTTCAACTCATTTTTAAGATTGTAAGAAGCTCCTTCAATTCTTTCCCAAAAAAGAAGCTCCTTCAATTTTGATCGTATTAATAATAAAATTATCATTACTAATATATGTCTTTTAGTTTCATGATCTTTTTTCGTCAAATTGGATCAATTTTCTACTCTAAATCCCATTGCATCTTCTATTGTAATCGATTTATACCCACCATATGTACCAAGGTTATGTGATTAAGTTTAATTAAGGAAAAATATTATACAGGCCCCGCACATATGTTAAATGAAATAAAAAAATACCATATGATTTGAAATATATAAATATATATCATATATAATCAACGTGTTTATAAGATGTTTTAAGTAAATTTAGCTGAACATCTACTAAATATAAACTTAGAGGGTGTTTGGCTAAGCTTAGAAACTCCTCAAAACATCTTATAAGATTTTTGAGAGCTTATTAGCTCTTGAAAGTCGTTTCATTTTTTGTTGAAATAAAGCTTAAAGACCCTAAAATAAAATATGTTGAATCTTATAAGATGTTTTTTTTTTTAAAAGTTAACTTTACCTAACTTAGAATATCTTATAAGCTCTATATCATGATTAATATTTTATAAGATAAAAATATACTCATTATTTTGACTATATTTCAATTTTAACCTCCACATGTCTCACACTGTTTTTGAATGACAAGGGATTCTCTCTCTCTAGCCCTAATCTTCTTACGCTTAATGTTGTACGAGAATCCAACATAGTATTCCATTTGTATAAATTTTCATGTCAAATATTTTATTTTTGTAAAAAAAGAAAATCATCTTTTAAATTTTTATTCTGAGCTAAACTAATATGTGATTTTATTATGAAAACATTTTACAAAGATCAGACACAAAATACGTCAAAAAATAGCTATTTAGTTGATCTTAATGGTATCGATTATGTCCTTTTTTTATCATTTTATCAATAAAAAGAAGTTATTATACCAAGCACTCGAACATATTATAAGATGTGAAAACATCTTATAAGATGTAATATTTTATTTTATCCAAACACTTTAAAAACTTATTTATAAAATAAGATCCAACATCGTATAAACTCCTAAAACATCTTATAAGATGCAGGAAATTATAAAATATTTTAAATAAGTTTGGCCAAACACCCTTTTAATACAACTCATCAAAACAAAAGAAAACAGATACTGAAAAATAAAAACAACTATTGTTGGAAGAACTTTAAAGAAAAGAAGAAAAGTAAACTGAGGAAAGAAAAAAGGAGATGTTTACAATACTCAAGAAAGAATATGAATAGTATTCAATTTACTCAATTTATTTTTGTCATTTTAAGTAGTATCAAAATTGAGTTGGGTGTGTAAAAATAATTAGCCTCATGTTGAATGTGGTGAGTGTGTTTTTGACCTCGTGCAATTAAATACTTGTATGGAAACTGGACTTGTCTTTCTAGAATATATATATATAAATAAAGGTGCATTGGACCACATATCATAATATCATGGAACCATCCCAACACATACTGCTTCAAAATATATCTGCCCTTTCATATTGGGAAGTTCTTGTCAGATTTACGTAGTCATACTCTCAGTTTGACATCATCCTGTCCTCTTGGGGTGTGTGTGTAGTAGAAATTTCTGGCCAACCACACTCTTATGCTCTTAATAGTGTTGATGTGGCAAGTTGAAGTCAAAAGAGAGATGAAAAATTCTTATCCAAATTCGGTATGATCTGATTAAGGAGATTATATGAAAATTTTATTTATTTATCATGTGATTATTTTATTTTAATTGTCTATTAATTACATAATAAATATATTATACTTTTTATATGACTAGAAAGTACCACGTACGTTGCACATGTATAAATATATTTGTAGAGGTGATTATATAATTTATTAGTTAAAAAAGATATTAAACTCATAATTTTATATATTTTTGTATTATTAAATCATTAGTATATAATTATATTTTCAAAAATATCGATAATAATTATTTTAATCAATGAAGAAACTATTGAATTTGTTATTTGTAATTCACTTTTAAATTTAACTGATAATATTAAATGAAAGATTTTCTTCCGCTTAAAATTGAAGTTTTGCACTTCATATTTAATAATATTATGTTTAATGATTTTGTCTTGGAACAAATTAATTGAAAAGTAAAATATAATGCAAAAAAGATCCAAATTACAATAAAGTTAAAGAAGCCCCTTATTTTTGGATTTTTCTATATGAAATTATCATCTATCTATACTATTATATAAAGCAAACTCTGTTTTCACTAATAAATGGCGGTTACTTGCACTGCAACACTAATTTTTTTGTTATACTGATAATACCCTTACGTTATTTTTTATTTCATTTCTTTCTTTCTTTCTTTCTTTTTTTTTTAAATGCAATGTATTGATTAATATGTACATTTTCTATTTATAATAACTTTAAAACGTGCAAAATTATTTTATATGCATGCAGGGACGGCGTGCCACGGCGGCTAGTACTATTATAAAGGGAAGAGGGTTTCTAGACTCAAAGTGGTAGTTTTGATACCACTACACCAAATTATTATAATACCAAAAATACCCTTCAACTTCCCCACTCATATTGAATTAACTACTCAATCAAGTTTTTTTTAAAAAATTAATTCCATGCAGTTAATGTACTCAAAAAAATTAAATTTACTCTCATTTTGTTTAAGTTATTGTTGATTGAAATAGAAATAACAGGTATTGAAAAAAAATTTAATTTGAGTAAAATATTTATTGATAATAACGCATTAGAAAAAGTTATCAGATAGTTTTTATATGTGAGATTGTAAGACAATAAAAAGCTTTAATATACAAGAACAAATTATGAGTTTTAATAAAATAAAAATATTATTAACGATATGCGCGCAGGTACTGCGTGCCACGGTGTCTAGTTTAATAAAATAGATCATGTTTTATTAGTAGTGTTTTTTAATGTCTATTTGCTTCTTTATTTTTTCAAATTTATTTGTGTTTATTATATTACTTTTGTGAAATATTATATGTTTTATTTTACTACCGGGAGAAAAAAAGTTTTAGTACACTAACTTGACTCTCATTCAATTTTAGTACACTAATTTTGGTAATTATCACATTTTATACATTATGTTGCAATTTTACTTCAATTAAGTCCAATTGACCGAAATTTGCTGACGTGACTAATTTTTTCTTACGTGTCCGGCGAAATTAACCACATCAGCACATGCGTGCCAACGACTGACGTGGCGGGATGACTTGGATGTATTTTCTTCCATAAGGATGAATTTTAGTACACAAACTTTAGCATGGTTTTATTTTAGTCCAATAACTTTGAATGAGGTGAAATTTAAGTCCCCTGGCATTGTATCTAGGGGTGTCACTGCCCATTTATATTTATATTATAAAAAAAATTAAATATAAGTGTACCGCTGAAAACGGTACACATATATATTTATGACTGGTCACTAGTTGCGAGCTGCACTCACGACCAGCCCTCAAGTTTTTTAAAATTTGTTAATTCTTTATAATTATTAGTTAAAGTTAAAATAATAATTATTAATACTTAATTAGATATAATTAATTAATAATAATTTGAATTGTTAGTATAACTATTAAATTAATTAATTAATTAGAGAATAATAAATTTAATTATATAGTTGTTAATATTAATTAATTTGATATATATATTAATTATTAAAAAATTGATAATATAGTTTTTAATCATAATTTAAAAAATAGATAATTATATATTTTATAATTATTAAGAATTTGATATATATTTATTGCATAAACTGCTATTATTTGAATTTTTAACTTCATATTTTTAGTGTGATTTTTTGATCTATTAATTCATATAAAATTAATTGGTATTATCTATTTCTCATTCAATAGTGTTTTATGTTTTTGAAAACTTTAATCTTTTATGTGCATACACGATTATCTAATATTGAAAAATTAAATAATAAGATATTCAATGGATAATTAAATTTCATACGCAATTTCAACTTAATATATAAAGTTAGTGCTTCTATTTGTTGATAGTTTTTATACTTAATACTTAATTTACTTTTGTTAATTATGAGAGCTTATAATTATGTTAACTGTATTTACTACTCTTTACAAATTCTAATGTGTACACTCTTCTTCAACCTTATTAATTTTTAGCGCATTCTTACATACAATATTATTTGTTTAAGGCGGGTGTTTACAGGTGTGTTTGGTTACCAATTGCATATTCGTATTTAATATTTTTTAGTATGTTCTCATAGTACTTTATTTACTTTGATCAAATTATTAATATTTTTTTTTTTTTTAAATAGCATATATTGTCATTGCATTTTAATCCTAAAATGTACTTATTAGTATTATTTTACCTCCATTGGGGAAAAAAAGGAGTAAAAGAATTATCTAATATTAATATTACAAAAATCAATTAGTCCAACGTCACTCATTTTAAAATTTTCAACTGACTTCTATAATAAAATTGAGATTTTCTATTTGAAATTTTTTAATATTTACTTTATTCTTTTATTTTATGTTTTGAAGTTTGGATTAATATATATTTGCATCTTAATCATATGCTATTCATTTTAAATTTTATCGTGCCCGGGTAAATCACTTTTTAAAAAAAAAATTAAACCGTTCCTTGAAAATCAATATTAAAATTTATTTGCCTATTTATATTTTAGAATATATTATTCAATTCTCTTAGTAATTCAGACAATTTAGGTTACCAAATACTTTTAAAAATTTTTGTTCTTATAACTAATTTTTATTTAGGGATAATTATATTTACACCCCCTGACATATTGTTTACAGAGATCACCCTTGTCTTTTGGATAATTACACATATACCACCAGAACGTCAAACTTATTTACACAAACTACCCCTGTTTTTTTTTTTTTAAATTCTACATACACCGCTAAAAAATATCAACATCATTACATAACTACTGCCCTTATTCTTTGGCTAGTAGGGTGATTTCTGTAATTATACAAAAGGCATAGGTAATTTGTGTAAATATGCCATAAATCAAGGGGGTGTAAATGTAATTATCCCTCTATTTTATTATTGAAAAGAGTACCACCGTAAAGATACGAATGTCTTCTCACAATAGGAATAAATACTCAAGAGATTCTCACTATTATATATTTAGTTACACTTAGTAGTATTATTTTATCTCCAGTATATTATGGTAAAAATCAAAAGTACATGAAAATATAATTTCAAAATATTTTCAACTACTAATATTAAAAAAAAATCAATTAGCCATGTTAATTTTTTCAAAAACATTCTAATTTAATAAGATTGATAAAATTTATTTAAAATTTCATTATATTTATTTCGTTTATATATATGTATATATATTGAATTTTGATGTTTAGTATTTTATGTATTATTCCAATGCTTTTCATTTTAAATTGTACTGTGCCCAAGTAAAATAATATTTTTAAAGCATATAAAAATATGTTCTAACAAATTAATCGCGTCGACATATTATTAGCCTATTCTTTTTTAGTAGGATATATTTATCATTGGCCACGTAGTTTAGAGGTATTTGGACTCTTAAATAGTCTTTTTTTGATAGAATATTCTTTTATAACTAATTTTTATTTATTATTAAAAACATAACTTAACTGAGGGTATGAATGTCTTTTCACAATGGGGAACAAACGCATGAAAGATTCACACTTTTATATATATATATATATAGTATAGATTGAATATGATATGACCAAATTGGGGTTGAACAAAAATTTCTCAAGCCAAATTTAAGGTTTCTGTTATGCTATTCTAACCATTATATATATATAAGGTTAGAAGTTTTCTTTTTTTTTTTTAAGGTTAGTAAGTTAGAAAGAGTTGAAAATGAATTAAATTTTAGAATTTCTTGAGAAAAACAAGTAGGAAAAGAAGATTTTGTCATTTTTGTTTTTGGGAAGTATGAATATAGGTTCCTAAATCTATTATAGGAAAGTAATCTATATATATATAGCAAAATGAAATTTGACTAAATTGGTTCAATTTTGATCAAATATATTTTTTTTGGTACTTTGAATGTTTTTCATTATCAAGAAAAAATCCCATTGATTAGAAAATCTCATTTATTTTAAATTGTAAATCTCATTGGTGTTTTCAAATTTTTAATTACTAAGAAAAAATTTCATTGGTTAGAAAATCTAATCTATTTTAGATTAAGAATTTAATTCTTATATATAGCTTCAAAATCATCTACACAATATTTTAATTGTCAAGAAAATTTTATATTGCTTAGAAACATTATCTATTTTGAATATTCAATATTTATCTAAAATCTTATCTCCAAAATTATTGAATTATTTAATTGTCAAGAAAAATCTTATTAGCTGAAGACATAAGCTATTTTAAATATATTAAATATTTGTTTTGTATTTATCCAAAATCTTATCTCCAATATTATAACTAATTTAATTTGTATTTATCTTAAATAATTACCTAATGATCATGGTCTCTAGAAACATGATATATTTTAAAAATATTATACATTTATTTTGTATTTTTTTGAAATCTTCTTTTCAAGATTATAATTGAATTGTTTAATTATCAAGAAAAAATCTTATTGGTTAGAAACATCATCTATTTTTAAATATTTACTTTTTATTTATCCAAAATCTTATTTCTAAAATTATGACATTAAATTGATTTGGGTTTATCTTAAATAATTAACTAATGATCACGGTCTCCATCAGATTTGTATTTAAATAGAAAGAAGTCTTTTATGTTTCTCTTCATTTATTAGATATGCTCAATTCTATCAATTTTTTATTCTTCATTAAACGATTTCAAAACTTAACACTCTACATGCTTATTTTCATTAATAGCAAATTATTTACAAAAAGGAACGTATTTATTTAGTTTTTATTAATAGGTACATATTCCATTTAATTATGTGAACCAATGATGAGAATGAAGGTATTTTTCAAGAAGATATTTATGGTCAAGAGGAAATTGAAAAAGAGAATGAAAATGAAAATGAAAACAACGAGGAGGATTTGTGTGGTGAAAATAGGTCGGAGAACACAGTTCATTTGGTTAACACAAAGGATGAAGCCTAAAGTGAACCATAATAAGGGGGAGCAAAAGCATTCTTTGAAGCATACGCCATTTGGCGTTCCCCTGTTGTTGTTGATGAAGTGGACAAAAAACGTCCCCAGCAATTTATTTTTGAAGATGTATGCATTCAAGAAAAGCATAAAATAAATGCCTCCTTTGATGATGATGATGCAATGTCCTCGTTCCAATAGGGGAGGGTCGCCAAGTAAGAGATAAAACTCCACCTATTGTAGGATGCAAACTTGAAATGCGTTGAGATCTCGCAACCCCCTCCTGAAGATGATAATGATAAGTAACTTTTCCGTGGATCAAAAGTCTCTTTCGACTTTGCAACACAGTTTTTGGGTAAGTCTTGTGAGATTCAACCTGCTTTTCCTGAGCTTGTGAGCTTTTGACGGCAGATGTGGGCTAGCAAAGATGGAGTGGTTCTTGCTTTGGGCCTATTTTGGACTCCATGAATGGCACGAATTTTAACAAGGCTCATTTGGGATCCACCTTGATATGTAATTAACTTCCTTTCATTTTATTTGTTGAGCTTTGCTTAGGATGTGATATTTTCTAAACTAGAAAATGTGGAGTACTATTTCTTTTACAATAAATTGATACAATCAATAAATTACTAATCCAAAATCAAAGTGTGTTTAATTCAAACTCTGGTAAAACCTCAAGGGACCACAAGGATCTACGATGGATTAAAGGCCCTTGATAAGGGCTTCCATTGTCATGAGTGGAGCTCACCTAACCTTGACTTGAAGCAAGCTACTCCCTCTATATATAGAAAGAGTGGTCGGCCATTTGTAGGAGCTTGAAAGGTGTGTATATTTATGTTTCTCTCCTCCACTCTCTCGTATATCTCTACTTCCAAAGAGTTGTATCTCTTTCATCCTTCTCAAGAACTTAAAATTGATTCAAGCTTCTTTCTTGAGAAACTAGAACACTTACCAGTTCATAGAAGTATTGTTCTAGATCAGTCTCTTGAGTTTCTAACAAGGCTCAAAGAGATATAAGTTGATGTTTTTCTGTGAATTTGCTAGAGAGAGCATATCTTTAGAATATTGTTAGTGTTTTGCGTGTCACCCTTATAGGTCCACCTTCAACTAGATTTGGGCTTGTATGACATATATAATTTAATTCGGCAACAAACTTGCTCCAGGTTAATTAAATTATATTCAATTAATCACTATCGATTAACTCATTAATCCAAGAGTATCCGTTACCATGGGTGGCCTTCTAGCAACGGTCCATGGCACTAGAGAATATGTGAAATTGGTATGAAACCTTTAATTGTGCGTACCGTATGGATATGGTCCTTCCGACAAGCTATCTCTAGATCAATATCTAGAGGACATAGGAGATCGCCATTATCTCATGATGGGCGATGGATCCTTCTTGGAACGCACCAACCTCCATGTATGTTTCTGATTGCACTGGCAACCACATAATAACGCAATTACATTAGCCAGGACCAAATTACAACCGCCCCATACACAAGGCTATTGGGGCTCCTTAGGTCAAAGGACTAACTTCTGTACTATCGCTACGGAGTTCTAGTCATATCAACCACGCCATATGGGCTTCTATATGACAACTCGTGCGAGTTAATTCAGTGAACCTGACAACCCACTTGTCAAGCACCCACTAACATGCATAGATGTCATACGTATGTCGTCGATGAATCTTGACACTCATCACATGAATGTATCACTTAGTGAAAGTCTCTATATAACTCATCAATGCCCATTCTTAAGGGTTCTTGACTTGGAATCTTTCAGACCAACCTTCAAAAGTTGGTTTTATAGTCGTCATTAAATGCGCGACCCAACTTCATTAGTTTAACTGGTCTGTGGGCTTTGTTCGTGAAATGCATCAATAACATATAATATAACACAGATGATATTTAACATTACATCGAATAAGATTATTAACAGTAGATTACAAAACAACAAACTAATTGGTTTTCTTGTCACCTACACTAACAGATGAGTCACCGCAATCTATCCCCTGGAAAAAGTATGTGGCAAAGAGTGAGTTGCCAACTCAGTAAGTATAGCTAATTATCTATATATATATATATATATATATACACACATATAAGCACATATACAGAAGACCAATTTTCAGGTAATGACACTAAATCACCCGATATTCGTTATGCAATTTTCACAAAATATTGAATTAATCAATATCAACAATCATGTGAAAATCAATACCAGAGTCACACATCAACCATAACACAATACCCACATAATTATGTTTATTTCTTAGGGTCGTGCTTAACCTAACTGGAGTATATTCAATGACTTTGTCGGCTCTCATCATCTAATCAATGTCACATAAAAGCGGGCATAGGGTACCTCTTGTATGTGATATCCCTAGACTGGCCAAGTGTGTAGCAACATCAGCACAAGACATCACACGGGACATGGCACATCCACACCACCCCAGTGCGTAGCCGTCAGCATAGGATATTCCCCGCTACCCGGGATACCCTAGTACCTTTCGTGACATGGTACCTAGCTGTATATTCATTTTTCTCATATCACATATCATATCGTCAAGTATACTATCGAAATCCATTTACTATGCCACAGGTTAGGTATGCAGTCTCTTCATCTCAATTTACCATCTGCACATTAACGACTTCATAACTCAACTCCAATCAACATTCGAATAGAAAGATGTCTTACTTATTCACGACACTCCATCATTTATCTTTGTTCAATAACAAAATTGAAGTATATCACAATTGTTTACCATATGTATCACACCGAACCATAGACATAACACATAACAACAATTTCACAAGACAACCATATAGTTTTATTAATTTAAAGAGGTATTAATTAATGGATAAATTAATAATTTTTTAATTTAAAGAAATTTTTTCGATTCAATGAACCTACATTATTTTTCATGAATAAAATATATTCATTGTACTAACTACTTGAATGATGTTCATGTACAATGTGACTAATTAAAGAGGCAATAAGATGCAATACTGACTCATTGCAATATGAGAATGCAACATGGAGATTTTGGATGTAGTAAAGAAAGTTAGAGATGAATTAGAGCTAGATGTAAATTTTAAGAAGAAGCAAACAACAATAAAATCATATTTTACTAAGTTGTCCTAGTTATATTTATAATTTATAGAATTATTAATTATAATATTGAAGGGACCATAAATTTGTATAAGGGTCTTTCCAAAAATTATTATCTTATTAATTTATCGAAATTATTAATTTACACTTGGACCCAAGTTGAAACCGAGAAAAATTATTATTTTAGAGTAGTTATTAATTTATCGAGTATTATTTTATAGAGGTTATATAGTTCCAATTAGCTATACTTACCTCAATTTCACAATAATTTAATTAGTAAAATGACGCGTTCATTTTGTACGTTGTGCTCGTGTCCTATAATGAGTTATGAGACATATAGTCAATGGATCGATAATATTGTTATTTCATAATAAAGCTTTAGACAATATCCGTATACTTCTCACTAATTTTTTAGTATCTCATTCTACAAAATTTGGATCTTTATTCCACTTTCTTATACATAAAGTAGAATCAAATATCTTCCCATCAATATTTATCTTGCCTATTAAAGTCAATTTTTATATTTTAAAGATTTCCCTTACCGCCCCTGAACCTGCTAATCCTGCCAGAATGAGCATTACTCACTAATTAAATTATAACCTTAATTATAATTATTCAATTTGACAACTATTTTTGTATGATAAACTAGAAATCCTAGGCTTTCCAATGATGATAATTTGTATATTAAATCATAGGAATCAATTTTGTTAAAAATCCCTCTTACTCCTTATTATGTTTTTCCTTGACAGGATCTCTATACCAAATTATAAATTTTTCCCAAATCAAAATACAATTGATACAGGTATTATTTTTACAAAAAACACTCTCACATGTCTCTAGTTTCACATCCAACAAAAATCATACAAATTGAATTTATATATAATAAGTTATTCAGGTTTTAGTATTACATAGTCTGCATTGTCACCGATTCGAGGACACTACTTTAAAATTCTCTCAAAATTTATATGCTCTTTAAAAAATCACAATATTTTTTTAATATAATATTCTATGTGTTTATTTTCATTTTAAAAAAGAATCATATAAATTGAACCATCATATAAGGTTTTTAATACACTTAGTCTGGGTTACAGCAGAAACAGGACAAGACTATTTTCTCGGAGTTACCCATTGAAACGAATGATTTAGCTTTTGCTGAAAACTTAAAAGTTTTAGAAGACATTTAAATATTTTCATAGATGCAAGAATCATTAAATTTGGACCGGTATAACTCAAGAAAATCGGGATTTACAAAGACCAATATGTATAGAATGTTTTCTATTGCAACTATTTCAACTTAATCGATTTCCTTTCTTTAGATTCATCTTATCTTTGGCTTCTCCACGAAATTTAGGCAAGAAATGAACAAGAAGCTTACCAAAACAAGTTGTAGAGAGTTCTTCAAGGAGATGCCAGTGTGTTCTAATGCTTAAAAGAAAAAAAATATAACTAAGGAGCTAAGTTCTATTTATTCTACTCCACCTCTTCCACCGCCTAACCACTTTTTCTTTTTCTTCTTTTTTTTTATTATCTTTTTGTCTTCTTTTATTTTCTATAATTCTCTAAAACCCTATAAAAATAATACAAGTGGTTTCATATTTATATATATATATACATATTGTTTATATATATATATTTATAAAGATATTATATCTCCTCCATTCATCTTACACACTATAAAAAAAAATCATTTTTTGTGAAATTTTTTTTAGTGACAATGATAAATTCATCACTAAAAGCAATGATTTAGTGACAATAGTTGTTTGCGTCACTAAATTTTGGAATTGGATAGCATTAGTGATAACTTAGATTGTTGTTACTAATTTTTGCCACAAAAAATTTGCCGCCATTTTTCGACTTTAGCAGTAAATAAAAGTTGTCACTTAGTCAAATAGTGATAATACTTAAATTATCACTAATTGATAAGAAAAACTTTTAGTGTCAAATAATAAGTTGTGACTAGAGAGTAGATATCATTTGTGGTGAAAATAATTGTCACTAGAACTAATAAAAATAGTGATGATACTTATATTATTGCTAATATAAAGAGAAATTTTAGTGTCAAAATAAAAAAGTTGAGACTAAAATGTTAACATTCTCAGTAATGAAAATAGTCATCACTATTAAAAAAATATTATTGCTCTTATATAAACGATATTTCAGTGAGAAGTTAAAAGCAATTCAATATTTGTAGACATTTTATGCATGCTAAAATAAATTTAATTAGAAGCTAAAATGAAGACCTACCTCGAAAGGTTGGTATACATTATTTTGTTTATAGTAATTAGATTTGAAAGTGATTTTAATGGTTTAAATCATTAAATTTTAAGAAAATATGAAATATATATTTAAATGCTTCAAGAATTTTATTCACTTTTAATGATTCAAATATTATAAAAATTTTAAAATTTCAACCAAAAAAATTAATTTAAAACGCTAGGAAATTGAAAATATTCTATTAATTCAAAATTGATTTAAATCACACTCCGAATGGGGGAGTAGTTTTATAGTAAAAATTATATTAAAAAAATAGGTCTTATCTTACAAGGATGTCAAAGCAAATCAAATTTCTAATTCGCAAGTATTGGAGCATTTTAGCTTATATAAATAACTTAATATTATCTAAATAGCCTCAAATTAACATAAGTGTTAACCAACATAGAATACTTGAAATTTTATAGTATATATCTTTATCCTTCTATTAATAGGTAATTAGAAAAATAAGGAATAGAATTATTATTTTCTGTTTTTCACTTCAAAATAATTTTGGGTATTAGAAGTAGAGAAAGAAGACCATATAGTCACAATAACTTTAATCTCTTTCTCCCTTTTTTTCTAAGTTTTACAACAAGGGACGAAAGAGAAAGAATAAAAGTGGAT
>JACGWO010000027.1:5000-15000 GCA_034509735.1 Sesamum alatum
TGTTTCAACGAGAACACCGAAAAAACCTAATTCAGCTCTACGTAAAATAGCCAAAGTACAGTTGAGCAATAAACATGATATATTTGCTCACATTCCAGGCGAAGGTCATAATTCGCAGGAACATTCTAAGGTCTTAATAAGAGGAGGTAGAGTAAAAGATTTGCCAGGTGTGAAATCCCATTGTATTCGAGGAGTAAGGGATTTGCTGGGAATTCCGGATCGAAGAAGAGGCAGATCAAAATATGGTGCGGAAAAACCCAAATCGATATGAATGGAAGATGCCTCTGGAACTTGTTTTTCTCGGTCAGTATAAGGAAAGTTTCTCGAGCTCAGGTACGGGCGACTCAGCCACATGTGCTCGACTGAATATGCAGCCACGGAACTGCTAAATCCCTCGTGAGACTCCAGTTCCGGTCAATCGTGTCGGCCTTCATCACCGCTGCTTTGGCGATCCGACTGAACGAATGCGGTGACGCGACTTGTGTAGCGAGGAGCTTTCCGCAGTGAATTCAATCTATGAATCCACAGTGGGACGTTCTCAATCCAAAGTGGACTTTTGGGTCAAAGCCTAGACCAAAGGTGCCTAATAGCGTAGGGAGACTAATCGGATAGCGAATCCCATCCTCAGCTAAACCAGGGTGGTAGCCTAATCGAAGAAGTTGAGCTTGTGCCCAAGCCCACCTTTTTCTAAAATCTCAACGTGGGATAGAGGAGGTTTGGAACCCTCATAGCGAATTTCATGTGGGATATCCACAAAGGATACCAAGGTCGTGCTAGCAAGATTTTATATGTTCATAGTATATCCGCTACATGGAATAGAGTTGACCGAACAAGGGGTCCTAGATTAAGTCAAACTATACCTTGCGCGGTTCGAGTGGTCCCGTCATATGCACGAACAGCTGTAGTGAGGATCGATGTAATTGACGACCAAAGGGAGAGGAGCCATATGGTATGGAAGGGTAAAAAGAAAACTGCCTAGCTGTACTCAATGTGCAAATATTCCATTTCATTTTCCAGTGTCTATCAAGACCCTCTTGATTTGGTAGTGGTCTACAAAGGCCTCTACATACAGGGGTCGGGTACGGGGATAGCGAATGTAAAGTAAAAATCATTCTGAGTGAAGGTAATTGGTTGGGGATAAAATATACTTCCTACCATAGCTTGCAAACCCCCAGGTGGAATGGAATTAGGGACGCTTGCTTGTGCTAGCCTTTGCCAGCCTGATGGACTTGTGAAGTGGACAGAAGTTCCATAATCGAGATCTGGGCAGGACTATTTTCTTAACTGGTTGGGTCTGTGGCTGCGAATGAAAAATTCTTCCCGATCTGGTGGTATTGACTGATGCTGTCTGTAGCACAAGGGAAGGGTATTGATGCAAAGATCATCAAGCCTCAATGGAATGGACCTAGCCAAGTGTGGGATAGCCGTTCTGCTAGGCTTCCCCGCCATGTCGATGGGCGCCCCGACCGCTGCTTGGCGTGGGGTAGCATAAGTCGTTTCCAGTGAAGAGGTGAGCGGTTTTCGAGAATCTGCCACCTCGAGGACTGAAATGTTTGGAGTAGTATAAGATAGTTGAGGATTTTGTGCTACAAAAATAGGCATAACCATAGGAGAAGGAATCGTCACTAGCGGTTGTTTAGGTGCCGTAGACTGCTTGTCAAAGTTTCCATAACAGGGTGGCACTGCACCATAAGGATGAGAAGTCTGATTCTGTAACTCTAGAAGACGCTCTATCGAGCTCCTGCTTTGATAGCATAGGTTCCTCAAACTCTTGTTATAGAGCTTTCTAATGGCCTTGTAGCTAGTTGAAAAGATAGCTAACACAATGAGGTTTCTTTATTAGGGATATGATTAGGAAAGGATTTTACCTTACCTTATTCCCTCTTCTTTTTCCGTTCCGCTCTTCCAAACCTTCCTCTCCCTTACGGGAGAGCGTCTTCAAACCTTCGGTAGCTCCGGACTCTAGCTCTACCCTAGGGAGATGAGGCGTAACCTCTTACTTACTGAGCAATCTAAATATAGCCGTATTCTACTTCTACTTAGTTAATTCAAACTTCCTTAAGAGTAATAGCTGAGTGAATAGATAGCCTGAGGGAGGGATGCTTTTACTTCTCTTCTCTGTGCCCTACCTCCGGAGTCAGACCTCTTGCTGCTTTGGTAATAGAACTAACCTTCGGCTTCTAGAACTAGTCTCTCTTTCTTGTCTTCCTTGTCATGTACAACTTCTCCTAGGGGGGCTAAGAAGAGAATTAAGAGAGAGAGCTCCCCGGCCCGCCTTTATTAAAACCCCGAAAAGAATCACTTTTTGCCACTTTGTACACTTTAGTGTAGGCAACTTCTTTAAACGTGCCAAGCTGAAAAGTAAAGAGGGCTAGGCCAGAACAGAAGTGGCAGGGTGCCAAGCAGTTTCTTCCATAGATAGAGATAGGTGGTATTCCCGGATCACGCGTAGAGAGAGCGCTAAAAGGGAAGAGTTAGCTCGTTCGAAAGAAGTACTACTACTGCGAAAGGTTCCGTTCCCTGGTTGCTCAAACCTGTTTTACCTTTTTTGGCCGGGGCAAGCTGAGCAGTTTCTCCTTTCCACTATTGACTTACTGTTTTTACGTTTTTGATAAGTAGAAAAGCGGTAGGAACTAGAATGAATAGTGCAGTAGCAATAAATGCAAGAATATTGACTTCCCTCATCGGTTTTTTTACTTCGCAATAACTCGGGATTTAATCCCCTAGAGATGATAAATCTTTCGTCTGTAAATTCAATGAATGAATTACCTCTCGATGATCTTGAATCGGATCAATATCATGAATAACAATATCTGATCTATCAAATCAATTCGTCGTCGAGACTTGAATAGTATAACATAGGAAGTTCTTTTATCCATACCGAATCAAAGGACTCCTGACCCAATCAATCAAAAATTCCTTTATTTATCATCCGTTTCCTTGTTTTTTTCTATAACTTACCTTGCGTCTTCCTTGGACAATCATCTGATGAAGGATCATCAGATTGTCTTTCCACTTCGATTAATCACATAGTTACAAACCTAAACAAACAATAAAAGCGAAATGGAAAAATAGGAAAGAAAAAAGAAATAAAGACTCCTTTTTGCTTTGGGAATGAAAGTATGCCCCCCGACACCCTTTACTAGTTCATAGAAAGGGAAAAATGAATTGATGTATTTAGTGGATATTGGATCCGTCGGGACTGGCGGGGCTCGAACCCGCAGCTTCCGCCTTGACAGGGCGGTGCTCTGACCAATTGAACTACAATCCCAGGGCAATAAGGGATCTAGCAGAAAATTTTATTCTTTTTTATCTTCGTATGGGGTATTTCTGAAGGACAAGGGGGGTTATACCATCTCATGGTAGATTGGCGAATTATTGGGCCGAGCTGGATTTGAACCAGCGTAGACATATTGCCAACGAAGTCCGTCCCCATTAACTTTTTATTAAATAAAGCATCGACCCAGGAAGAATCAATTTTAGGCTTATTGGTAATCCATGATCAACTTCCTTTCGTAGTACCCTACCCCCAGGGGAATTAGAATCCCCGCTGCCTCCTTGAAAGAGAGATGTCCTAAACCACTAGACGATGGGGGCCGACTTGCCCAACCGCCCTCATACTATGATCATAGTATGATCCGTTTTTTGAAATTGTCAATATAATGGAATGATATGATTAGATCCGAGGGATCTTTCCGTTTTTCGGAATTGTCTAGAATTTTTGGATTCGTCATTCATATTCATGAATCGTTCATTAGAATCGACATTCTCTATATAAATCTACTAAAATCAATCTAGTAAGCGGGATCAAGAAGTTATCGAAAATTTTCTCTAAGACTTTAGTTCAAGGGGACAAGTAGAATCTCTTCATCACATGATTCGATGAAATATCTTGAAATTTCTTTTATGTCGAATTGGTAAGTGTACATGTATGTTATGTATCAATCAAGTGAATTTTGTTTTGATAGGGATGATCTCATTAGGGCCGGTCTTGAAAGAATTCATTTTACCCTAGACTTGCTAGGCAAATCCATTTGATTATTCAAAAATCAGCCACTAGCCACTATGAGCCTACTGCATATACTTATGTATATAATATATGTGCATATAGAGATTTTATCTACATAGTGACTCGTTCGGGAATTAAATCAAATAAGCCCTTTTAACTCAGTGGTAGAGTAACGCCATGGTAAGGCGTAAGTCATCGGTTCAAATCCGATAAGGGGCTTTTCTTTTTTTCATAAAAGTCCAGTCATAGTGTTCAGAAAATAGAGATATTTTTTTTTATTTGGAATACAAAAGGAACTAACCAGATAATACGTTATCATTATACTGCGTTAGATTATAGTAGTTCTAGTTAGAAAGTGGAACGTTTGTTCGGTCAATTTTCATTATTATGAATAATCATAAGTCGACTCTTGAATCACCAAAGATCCCTATTTTCCATTATACCAATCAAATCCATTGGAAAGATTCGAAATCAACAAAAGAAAAAGTAAGTGGACCTGACCCATTTAATTATGACCATATCCGCTATTCTGATATTCAAATTCGATAGAGATTAAATTTGAATTAGAACAATTGACCCACCTCCTTTTTTGAATTTCATTTCTTTGGACTTCGAAAGAATTTGTCGATATTTCCGATTCAATCTTATTGTTCCTAGAGGGAATAAATTGTTATTCCCTTCCTCTACAGAGAAACCCCTCTTCCAAGTCACAAGATAAGAGCCATTTCCACTATCTTTCTTTGATTCCAGATCAAGATGAATTTCTATCTATCTAAGTCTATTTAGATGTATAGCTATCAGATCGCGGCTTCATGTACCAAACATTTCTATATCGCCGCATCCGATATTTTTGTTACGACAGTGTAATGGAGAATGGCTGCGAGAAAGAGACTTTCATTTCCAGTCTTCTATTTTTTTATTGAATTTAACGGGAAATTCTCTCTCTTTCTAAGAGATAAGACTCAATAGAAAAATATTCAAAGTGTCTTTTTTGCTTTCACCCGCGGGAGGATATACTCTGGAGTTTTCGATTTATCTGAAGTAAAAGGAGATATAACAAAGAAGACACTCAAAGAAAATGAAAAAAGAAATTAATAAAATTATGTATATCGAATTGGAATAGTTTAGTATACATAGAAATTAGAACAATCTAGAAATATCTTTCTTTTTCTCAATCTCACTTTACAAGATCTAAGCCTTGGACCAGCGGATTCGGAGTGTAAGGAAGAGGCCTCCCCAGTGAACGTTTATCCAGGTCCCTCTGCACCTGAAGGTGGACTTCTCTTCAATTGCTTGTGGCACAAGTGCTTCCATTCGTCATCACTGCCTTTATGCTCTAAATTCTAAAAAGCTTTCCGGGACTTCCATGGCAGGCTTCAAGAGAGTAGGAGTCTCAAATGGAACAAAAGGTAGCTCAATAGATAGGGCGCTAGCTAGCTTCCTCGAAAGAAGGACGAGCGT
The DNA here is from genome assembly GCA_034509735.1 of Sesamum alatum. Lineage (NCBI taxonomy): Eukaryota > Viridiplantae > Streptophyta > Magnoliopsida > Lamiales > Pedaliaceae > Sesamum > Sesamum alatum. The sequence goes on from JACGWO010000027.1 coordinate 10,471, forward strand.
AAGGCTTTTCAGATTACGTTGAAGAAAGCTCTTCGAGCTTCCCTCGTATAATAATGCAGATCTGTGGGCATTGGGACTGCTTTGCTCCTTCTCTGATAGAAACTTCCTCTTATTCGATCTTATTGGCTTAGCCTGGAGAGTTAGCTGATGCTGATCTGGTAGTTCAAAGAGGCGATTCTCAACAGCTTCAACAGCCGAGATTATCGGGCATGAAGATAGGATGAAGATGGTGGGATGAAGCAGTCTTTAAAAACCATGGGCAAAGGCATCTTAAAGCCAGTAGGTCCGATAGCTGTAGCTAGGGGAAAGCCTGTCCATCAACCTAAATATCAGCTGTTGTAGTTGCCGCTTTTTCTTCTATTTGAAGTGGTATCATATCGAGCCACAGACTGATTTGCGGTTCTTTGGAGTTTGAGATGCGATTCCCCTTGACTTAGGGGAAGTGAAGATCTTCGATTGGACTAGACTGAGTTCCCCCCGGGTGAGGGGGATAAGAAGGCATAAGCGGCAAAGGCAGTTTCAAAAGGAGAGAAGCGCGTCTAAGAGTTGAAGAGTTCCCTTCCAGCTCTTCCTTCTTTGGGCAAGAGAGGGGAAGTTCCTCTAAGTTAAGGTTGAATAACCTATCCACGGTAGCAGTGCCCTACTATACCCGCTCCTTACGTTACTTTAATTCTGTAATGTTGAAAGTGGTGAAGTATAAGACTCTTCACCTATCGGAAAGGCGGGTATGAATTCCTCCCTTCGACGGTCAACTGGTATTCACTCATACCGGCACCTAACCGTCAGTCTCAGTCTGAGCTCTCTGGATCAGTCAGTCCAAGCAACTCGACATGAGGGAAGAGCACTCGTTAGTCCAATCCTTAACAAAATCCATCTTCATTCCAAAGGCTCGTGACACAAGAAGGGCAGAGCTCTATGTTCTATTGAAAGCTGTCTCAAAAGAGCATCAAATCCTGAAAGCAGGAAAGGTCCAATTCCATGTGTTGCGCATGATTAGGGATTAGACTTAGGGAAGGACCTTCTTGCCCTAAGTAAAGGAACTTCACTTACTTTCTCGCCGATTGTACGTCCTTTCAACTGATTTTGGACATGAAACTGAATGCACTCGTTAGGTTAAACCTGGGGCTGAGAAAGAGCTTGTGAGTGAGGAATGGGGCTCTCTATGAACAGAATCCGCAGCTATCTTGCTTGAATATAGCTACTCCCAAACAAAGGAATTTTGCACTCTATACGGTATGGCTACAAACCGAATGAAGAAAGAGTTTTTTCATTTCAATAGTTCAGAAAATGTTCCAATGCTCTGTCATCTTGGTATGTCAAGACTTCCAGGATCATAACTCTCACTCTCAATCCTTGGATTTTTTCATCCGGACAACTTAATCACCCTGGATCACCCTCCTGCGCCTCAATAGATCCCGTTTGGACCTCGTTGAAAGTCACTCACCCTATTCACAAGACCGAAAGAAGATCCTTCCTTTGGGGGCTAATCACTCTTCACTATAAGGTTCAGAGAATGGTCAAAATGGGAATTCTTTATCGACAACCAACAAGGCCTTCCCCAACCAGAGTAAGGTAAGGGTGGGGTGCTACCGAAACTACTTATTGAGGCTCTCTGACTAAGGACGTAGCTATAAGATCTACTACTAGTGCTTTAGCCATAGTCTTCCTTTGTCTCTGCAGGATCTATTGATGGATCATGAGCATAAGAATAAGACAAGACTTATTATCTTAGGAATATACTGACTGAGTTCACCTTCCAACCAAGATGAGATATGCCGCTTAAATACCAATAGTGAGAGAGGCTGGTATCGGCTAAGTTCAGTGTAAAGCGGGTTACGGAATCCGATTTCCATTCTTTGTTCTATAGTTCCAATGTCCAATCTTCTAGGCTAGAAAGCATCATATCACGAGACAAAAGCACCCCTAATGGGTTGATCTGACCCTCTGAGTCTTCCTATCGTTCGATGGAAAGCTCGAGAAATGGCATTCCACTACTATTGTATTGGTTGGTCTTGTGTCCCATCATGGAGGTACCTTATATTCTCTTCTACACCGGTATAGCAACTAAAAGAAAGCCAATCCGGCAGTAGTATGTGACCTTATGAGACCACCTATCGTTTGATAGGAGCTACGAGAACAGCCATTCTGTTAGGCTTTGTTGGTGACCGAGTGTTGTTTTGCCAGTTCATAACTGACCTCTGGAACTCTTCCACCTCCGAAGGTGTCTCTAGCCGACTTAAGAGCCTACCTTTCCTTTAGAGCGATCTCCCGTGGGTACTTTCTCAATGTGACCCACGAATACCACCCACTAGGAGTGGATCAAAGAGTTGTAAACGGCAGTTCCATATCGAAGTTAGGTTGGAAGCAATTAGTGGTTAATCGATGGGAACCTTAAAGAGATGTAACTCATGTACCGAAGTAGAGTTCTTAGTTTCAGTGTAGTGTACCAGTATAGCTTAGTCCTTATCTCGCTCATACCAAGAAAGAGGAATACGGCGCTTACTGGAGATAGAGCAGGAAAGGCTATGTACGGGTAAAGGTAATCGACCTATTCGCCTAGTGGCAATCTTTCACAGGAACATAGTAGGTCAGGGTACATGTGGTCTAAGACCTATTAGCGTACCGGATATAGCCAAGTATAAGGGGAGGTTCACATCGACAGGTACAATCTCATTCCGGTAAAGGTGGTCGAACTTACGGGAGAACTACTTGGGCAAGTTGGGACAGCCTTCGAGGCTGACTTCCCCTTCTTCCGCTTCTCAAGGAGGGGACTTTCTCTCCCAGGTAGAAGTAAGCGAACTACTCCTTCCCTCTGCCTTAGCCCTGCCTCCAACTGCTTCAATAGCTGCGGTTCATTTTCCTTTCCTAATGGCCCTTACTCCCACAACATATGAAGATTATTAGGATGAATCTTCTTTCACTCCTATTAACTAGAAGGGTGAAAAAGAACTAGGTGCTGTAGGAGAGTTAGCCATTCAAGAGCGGATAAGGCTAAAAGATCAAAAGCAGGGCTTGGCTTATTCTATTCATCTGCACCACCTGACAGAGATTCGTTCACAGCCTCGTTCAGCTAGCCGGATGGATGTTCTCACCAATCAATAAGAAAGAATGGATAGCCTTTCAACAAGGGATTCAATAGCTCCTTCTTCTCTGCCCCTATACTAGTAGTTCTTCTTTTCTTCTTCAAGAAAGAATTCCGATTCTCCCGGGAGAATGAATACCACGCCGAGCTTCTGCCCGCTCTAGACTCTTCGTACTGCTAAGGCCCAGGGAGCGGTGCGGAGCGGAAAGGCAGAAGGTAGGTAAGCAAGAAATCCCTGGTGCCAAAAAGGCAAAGAGAGGATCTCTAAGAGGAATTGGAGCTGAGTCGTTCAAAGAAAGAAAGAATAATTTCATTGCCTCCACCCGCCTAGGAGAATACCAAGCTAGCTACCTTAGGAAGGGAAAGCGAAGCAGAAAAAGCATTTGAAGAAGAGAGAAGACGAGCCGACACCCAGAGGATAATCTGGCATCGGCAAGGGACCGGGAAGGGCAGAGCCCAATTGAGGGAGAACGAGCTATCAACCTCTCTCTCACCCAGATCGGCAAAGATTGGTCTTACGCAGACACCTACCCAATCTAGACATTTGATTGATCAGGCTTTGACGACTTGACTTGAATGCCATAGCCCTGCCTCCAAGAGATGCGGATGAAATCAATAGCAGCGGACGAAGAGGAATTCATTCGTCTCAAAGAAAAAGAATAATTTCATTTCCTTGCTTTTATTGGAGGATTTCTCGTCTTTCCTAAAGCAAGCATTATCCTGAGAAGACCAATGCAATACCACCTTCGACAGGGAAAGGCGAACCCGAACCACAGAAGGAAGAGCTTTTTCTCGGTATCAATGACTCACTTCTAGGCAAAAGAAAAAGAGTGGACTTGGTCTGGTCATCGCTATTGGTTCTCTTTAAAGATCCATCAACTCAAAGAGAATGATTGTCGGAAGTGACTTCGCGGGCGTGCGTACTTACTTAGTTACGACTTCTTCCAACTCTTATAGGCGAGGTTCAAGCTTTCCTGCAGTCCAAGCAGATGCGAGTGAAATAGCTGCTCCCATTCCGACAAGAGAAGGAATGATTTTTCGCTTTTATGACGCCTGGAGCCATGTGTAGCCTGTGCGAAGGAAGCCTAGACTGGAGATGAATTACTACATTCAATCCTTGAAGATGGCACTTGGGTGGGATGGGATCGAATCCTTCCTAAAAGAAAGAATTGCCCTTCATCTCTTGAGCTCAGTAGGATATACTTGATCCAACTTTCAGTTAGCATTCAAATGCAACTATATGCTTTTAACATTTAGTTCAATGTAGGTGTAGGTAAGGATGTGCTCTAAGGGGGAAAAGGAATTTTCTATTCCCATCCCGAATCTACAACTCTTTACTCGTCTCATTCAGTTCTTTAGAAGAGCAGTAGTCACATCCTTTCTTCTATCTCCTCCTCGCTCCGAACCTTATTCAAAGCATCGAGCAAATAATAAACTAGTTGGCTCAG
>JACGWO010000027.1:17500-20000 GCA_034509735.1 Sesamum alatum
ACAAGGAAGCTTTGCTAATAACTGGCCGTTTTGATTCTTTGGCACAACTCGATTCATTTAGTAGATCCTTTTAGGATTAGTAAGCTTAGATCAAACCTATCCAATTTGAACAGTACGACGGTTGGCTGTTCACGGACTAGCTGTACCTATCCTTTCTTTTTTGGGGTCAATATCAGCAATGCAGTTCCTCCAACGATAAACCTAATCCGAATTATAGAGCTACGACACAATCAAACCCGAACGAAGAAAATGTTGAATTGAATCGTACCAGTCTCTACTGGAGGTTCTTACCCTATATATGACGAGCTGAACTTTGTTGGAAGGGAGTGAGAACCTCTTTGATGCTGAGGTTGCGGCTCATCGAGAACAGTCTATAGTGTGCAGGGAGACCATAGCTGAGGTTGGGCTTGATCCTAAACCTCTTACTATCCTAGGTGGAAGTGAAAAGACTAAGGGAGATGCAGATTACAGCATTGCTGATTCAGAGGAGATTACTGATATTGTGGGGACAAATTTCATGACAGGCCCTGTTATTGATCTACAACATTCTGGTCATGCGGCATCGGGTTCCATGACTGGAAGAGCAGGTAAGATGAGTGAGAAGCAGCCGCAACCCTCTAGGACAGTTAGAAAACCAGGAAGCCCGGGAATGGGGCTGAGATAGCAACTACGGTCAATCCAATCAATGAATCTAGCAACATGGAATGTTAGGGCCCGGAAGAAGCCTCTCTCGGTAAATAGGGCAAAATCTCTCTTCTTTCTTTTTTTAGAAATGGCAGGCTTACCATTCATTCCTTCCCGGATCAAGGGCCCTTCACGCTCGCACAACCTTTTTGCGCGCGTCCTCGCGCTTTCCCCCGCTTGGCTTTCTAGTGGGCTAGAAAGTCAGCTTGCTCTATGCTTACTATATTCTATTCTACTGTTTAGCCCTCTCTTCCTTCTGTCACCTTAGGAAAAGAAGGCACTTTCCTGCTAACCTCCTGGCTTTCTGATTATACTTCGCTTGCTTGCACGACCGCCATTCCTCTTTGCTTTCAAAATATTATTTCGCTACCTTTCTCTGAGCTCCTAGGCAAGAGATCCTATTCATTCCTTAAGAAGAGTTATTAAGAGAGAGGGATCCATTTAAAGGAATTCGTGCTGATTGCCTAACTTCGGGTACCTTGACTATCGATAAATGAAGTTCCCCAGGAGCAAAGCCATCTAAGCCAAGATCGTCAGTTCCTTTCACTACCAGCCGCTGTGATAGAAGGAGCTGCTCTAGCTTAAGCTTAAGTCGATCCTTACAACATAGAATAGCCGAACGAATTAGCCATAGAGCTCATCCCCGATTAAATAGTTTATGATTTCTTGATGGTTGACTGCTATATCTTAATTAGAGAATCGACTGGTCACTCATGCTTGAAAGAAAAAGAATAAGCGATGCCATTGAATCTGTTAGAGGAAGGCTAGAAGAGAGTAGCTCATGCCCGGCAAAGTCCGATCGTAGAATAGAAAAGTATGTTTCCCAGGAGTGGTTCAAGCCTATGTGACCAAAGCTGGAAAGAAATGAATATTCTTCACCGAGAAAGGTAGCGAAGTCACCTCTATTCTCGATTTCTATTGCGACAGAGGGAGGCGCTAGTAATAGAGTAAAAATCACGATTAGAGTAAGTCCGGATAAAAGGAAGAATCCAACCCGCAGCTAGTCTTGGGATCAAGGCTTCTTTCCTTTGCTGAATCAGGAATAGCCTACTCCAGGCCGTTGAGGCTTTTCCCAGCTCAAAGGCGATGACTAGTAGATTCGGGGGTACCTAGAAAGCGAAGAAATGTTCCCATGGTCATGATTGTTGACTAAACTGCCCTTTCTCTGATTCCCCTTGCCGACTCTGAACTCACTCATGCTTGGATGTGAACAACCGATAGTACGGAAAGCAGCATTCTATTCTACTGATTTTCTTACCTTCTTCCCTTCCAACTATTATAGTAAGAATTCTCTCTCGAACCCTAGAACCTTTGGGCTAGGAACCCGAGAAAGGATAAAGCCAAAACATCTATCCAACTCTCTAGCCGGATAGAAAGATGAAAGGGCAGGGGCAAGGAGTAGTTCAAATAGAACTCAGCAGAACGGATTCAACGTATCCCAACCCAAAGCCAAGGGGCAATCTAGCTTACATTTCACTAGTTGCCATAAAGAGCGAAGGAGAGATGGCATCATAAGGTAGTTCAGTTCACCGAGAAGAAGGAAAAGAGGAGTCTGTCTTAGGCAAGCCTAGGGCCAGTGTTGAGAGGCAGCGCTCAAGGTCAGTCTAGGATTGAGTTTAAGAACAATCCCACCCATTCTCTTTGATTGAGTTCCCGCCTCAAGGGAAGCGATTCGGAGATTGATTGGAACAGCAGACAATCCGGATCTGAGACACTGGAGAGATGGGAAAGATGTTGAGAGCTATTCTAGCCAAAGAGAAAGGCTATGGGGCACGAGTTGTAAGGAATTCTGGTAGTTCAGTCACCCGAGGGGGAT
>JACGWO010000027.1:25000-47500 GCA_034509735.1 Sesamum alatum
CAAGCTAGGGACATTACTATATGAATGAGACTTCATCCTTATTACAAGCGATACCTCAAATTCCTAAAATGCTCCTCTAGTCCCGAGCTTGTTAAATAAGGCCGTGGGAAATGGAATTCTTCCGGCCTTGTTGTGATAGGGAGGAGTCACTCTTGCGTTCTCTCTTGGGTAGGTCAGTCTCGCTCTCTCTTGTCGGTAAGTATATCTGTTGTGATATTGCTGTCGTGCCGTTCCAGTAGTCTTTGTGAATTAGTAGTTTTGAGGGGGGAATGCAAAAAGGTAAATAAAGACCGTAGCCAAAAGCAAGGGATTCCCGGGGCCCGAACGAGAGCAGAGGCAGCAAGGCAGGTATTCTCATAAAAGAAAGAAAGGAAAACAGGCAGGGAGGTAAGAGCGAGTAAGACTAGGTTATAGCAAGACAACAGAGGTTAGATAGCTCTTACCGGAGGAAGAGGTTTCAGGTCACCCGTTCCCTTGACCCAGACACGAACTAATCCTTCTCTCTCTCGAATGTATGCCCGGTTTTCATCGAATCTTTTTGATCACCTTCGAAAACAAACCGTAATCCCGTGCTTGACCAACGCAGTCAATGGATTCCACCATGAGCCGGGAGCGGCCGAAGACATGCAGCTTCCATTTTCGGGGTACACAGTCACGTGCTGAGCAAAGATATATATATATCACCCATTCACACGCGCAAGGTGCGGCATCCGCCTGAACGCGGAGAGGATTTCCCTCAAAGAAAGATAGGCGTGTCAGGAAACAATATGAAGTCACCCCTATTTCGCTGTCCAGGGAGCTGTTGACTAATGACCTAAAAAATGCGTGACGTTTGGGAAGCATGGGCAACCCTTCGCGCACGAAATAGCAATGACAGGAGATTGACCGGTCGGGGTCGAGTGATCAACACCTCAGGGGTTTAGGGTTCCAAACCTGCTGCGACTACCTCTCTTCTATTTTAAATAAAAAGTAAAGGCCCACCAGAGAGAGGCAAGTGCTTTCATGAATGAATGCGATAAACCAATCAATCTTTTCGTTACATATCGGGGACAGGGAACCAGCCCAGCTAACTCGATTTCCCGAAGAAAAGAGAGGGCGCTCTTCCTTCGCTCCTCTCCTTATCAGTCGAGTGGCTTCCGCTCCTAGCTCTCCCTCTCTATTTTCAAAAGTATATAGAAATGGTAGGCACTGGGAGTGAGTGAACTACCGGGGAGAAAGGGGCAACCTCTCTATGGAAGGGAAAGGAAAGGTTTATCCGCTCATAATGATTGTAGAGTCTTTCCGGATTGGAGGTCTAATAGTAGTCACATCAAGTCCTCCCCCTCTTACTAAGGATAGCTAGCGAGAGGAATACTAATGATTCATGGGGACCTCAAAAAAAAAATAGGGGATAGAGAGCGCGGAACGGGCTTTCCAAGCATAAAACAATCCCTACCTATACATTCCATGGCAACAGACAGAAGGCAGTTTTGTCGTTGTTCTTAACCCCAGGCCCATTTCCGTTCCCAATAATCTCCATGAAAAGACTACCATGATTTCCGAACGAACCGAGGTAGAGTCAAGGCATGAAAAAACTTTTCTATGATCCGGTTATTTCCAAGTACGTATCATCCGCTGCGTTATCCGCCGTCTCTGCGGCCGCCAAAAGCCTACCCTCTCTCGGATATTGAGTGGGTTGACCTGGGCTGGGGAGGGATTGGGGTTGCTTTTCTTTAGGACTTTAGTTTGTAAAAAGGCTCGAAAGACCTACTTGACGAGTTTCCTTATGAGTGAGTTCGTAGGTGTCTTTAGTCGAGTGTAGCGAAGGGATTCTCCTAAGAGAAGCTTTAGAGGGAATAGAGGTGAAACGACTTTTCTTCGCTGCTTCTTTTTTTTTTTTTACATAAGGTTAAACGAAAGCGGTTGCTAATGCTTGTAGCTTGCTTCTGTCCTTAGTCCATTTTTGGCTGAAGCTCTTTTGACTGCCATATATTTTTTGAATCGAATACCTTCCTCTGTCATCTCTGGTCTGTCTCTTTTTGAGAGAAGATTTTCTACCCCGCCTGACTATGAAGAGCTTCGAGTCTATCGGGAAAGGATGTGGTGGTAACCCCCGCAGCTTTGTCTAGAACCGGGCGGCCAGCCGTGTAGGAAGACTCACCCTAGCCACTATAGCGACCCCACCCCCAACTCTAGCTGAGAAGCACCCTCTATCCACTTCCCCTTTTCCGTGTGCCCAAAAGCCCGGTTTATGAGCCCCTTTCCGATTCCCTCACCCAATCTCATGAGAAGCAAGCCCAGCAGGCCCTGCCTTAACCTGTCCTCAGACAGCCAGCCCTCACCAGGCTGCTGGCATTGCTAAATGCTCCGCCACGAAGCAAGCTTTCCCGAATACGACAGATGCGGAAGTGGCTAAAGAAGTCGGAAGAAGAAAGTAGTTGGACAACTGTATACACGAGGTATTCTGGGAATTGGCAACATTGACAGAAAGGGGAAGGGTAGGAATAAACTTTTTTAGGTCTATCTCTACTAAAGTAGTCGGCCTAACCTTCGGTTCCCGTAACCAAGTTTTTCTTTCTCACTCCTTATGTACTTTTTCTTACTTCATCCATACTTTTTGACTTTCTTTTTGTGTTCAAAAAAACCCTATACTTCTAACTAAAGGCGAACAGCCGGCATTGCAAGCAAATAGAGAGCCCCCGCCCGTTTGAGCCGTTGCGAGCCGGAAAGCGGCTGTTTGAGTCGCGAAAGGGCCGCTTGCTTAAATTATATTATTTATAATAATAATAGACATATAATATTCTATATCTATCTATAAACAATAATAAAAAAAATAGAAAAATCATTTTTTTATCCAATTGTTCATTCCTGGGAAGAGGAAGAAGCAGATAGAGCAAAGGCCCCCTCTTTCCATCCGCTCTTCCCTAAGTGAGCGAATTGCATGTAGAGATCCGTAAGGGCTTATAGTTTAATTGGTTGAAACGTACCGCTCATAACGGTGATATTGTAGGTTCGAGCCCTACTAAGCCTACCACCCCCCTCTCTTCACCTGATACAAGGCAGTCGAAGTACCCGCCGCCCTTTCGATCTAGTCCCACCAAGGAGAAGTTGAGCTGAATTGGCATCCGCCTGAGATGGGTTCTTTTAAGATTCATGTTGATGCGGTTCTCTAACCAGGTTATCACAAAGAAAACATTGGAGTGGTGGGTATAGATCTGACTGGGCTACTCATAACTGGAATAGGGTCTATTTACGCCCTTTTTTCGGTGGACATGGCGGAGGCTCATGCACTTACACTTAGGAAAGGTTCTGACCTGGCTTTTTCTCTACAGCTATCTTCTCTTTGTATGTATGAAAAGAGATTCATCTCAGGTCTTGAAAGCTTTTCATAGTCAAAAGTCGTCTACAGATCGCAGTCTGAGGCCTATTGTTAGCGATGTGCAGCAACTCCTGATGTCCTACCACAGCTGGTCGGTATAAAGGGTGAACAGATTAGCCAATGCTTCGGCCGATTGGGTGGGAAAGCATCTTCCTGACTGACTGTGTCGACCTTACTGGGTGCAGAGTCCTCCACCAGATATTCTTGCTATTTTAAGAGAAGATCATCATTGGTCTGACTTAGGCCTTGATGTCTTTTGATTTCAGCTTTCAATGCCCGGAATAGGAAATGAGATGATTCGATAGTGGGAACTCATAAGCGCTCATCCATTCTATGCCGGAGGCTATGCTTAAAAGATTGCATTCGACGCCGGTGATCAATCAGGCAGGATAGAATTTTCCCTTTCCGACCGGTCTTTGAGTAGAATACCCCTTCTTCCGCCTACCCTTGACTGGGGTTGGCTAGGGCCTTTTATTCATAATCATAGTATGTGGCTATCGCTCCTACTTCTGCTTGTCATTTTAGTACTTGTAATGTCTTTGGCTTCACGCTCCGCAACCTATCGGTCAAGTGTCTACGCTACTCACCTTTTAAATTGAGTGGCATTTGGGCCCATAGATAGAGTCATCCCATCCAATGCCTTTTCCTTAGCTTCTGCTTTCTGGCTTTCTGCAAGAGAGGTGCCAGGTTTATCAGGGTCGAAATCAAACCTGATAGAAGATTCATCAACGCTGGGCACAGTGCTTGAAGATTGAGGGCTTTCCTAAGTAGAAGGCATGGAACTAGCGCTTCGCACTTGACCTTTCCACTAAGCTCTTGGAACCTTTCTATCCCGAGCCGCTCACTTGGTTTGAGTTGTATTCCGATCCTAGAAACAAAGCCAAGAAAGGCTAGTCCTAGTCATCCTTCTTGATAGATTTCTTCATCAAAGCAAAGAGAGGTTTCAGTCTCAGAAGTGGCACAATTGACATTGCCTCTGCCGATGCTGCTACGCTTCTCTGATCGCTAAGCCCTCAGAACTACATTCCCGGATTGGTTGATGTTATCTCAGTTGATGTTTGAAGCATAGTTCAAGTGAAAAAGATCCCTATCAGGTGAGTGCCGAGCCTTTTGATTAGCCGCATTTATGACTTCTCAAAGTCTGGCCTGGCCCTGCCACCTCTACTTCTACTACGATCAGTTTCGAGCCTGGGAAAATCACTCTTTTATACGCTATTTGAAGTTGGAAGATTCCATTAGTTATCTTATGATATTCTATCTATCATCGGGACAGGAATGGAGTGACCGAGGGGAAGAAGTTTCTACTATTGCTATGACTGGCAAGCAAAGAGGGAAGACTAGAAAAGAGACAACAGCCGCTTTGGCGGGGGAATATGAGATAGCGACTTTACTTATTGACCTTCATGAGCATGGGTGACTGCATCTCATGTTTCATTTCTGATTGAGAACATTATGAACCCGAAGCCCTCACGATATGACAGAAAGATGCCACCAAGCGCGAAAGAGTATCGACCTCAGCCTGCCTAAGGAAATGGAATCGGGGATCAACTTCTCATTCTATCTTTAATCGAGAAAGCCCTCAATTTCATTGCCTTTTGCCATCAGCAAGTCAGTCTGCCCGTCTTTCAGGAATCACAAGCTATCACGGAAAGAAAAATTTGGTCACTAGGAAATCCCCAAGATCGGGGCTAAGAAGTTGGAGAAAGAAAGCCACGGTGGATTGATAGATTACTAATCTGGCCCCAGTCTTTGACTGAGGAAGGGACCCAGCAAGTCAAATCCGAAGACGACCTTCATTTGATAAAGTCAGAAGATATTGATTGGCAAAAGCCCATTGTCAGAGAGATGAAAGAAAGCAAAGGATTCGAGGAGTCATCCCATGATCTAACCGGGATAGAAATCGAAATAAACGGAAAAAGGAGAGACCAGAACAGATGCGCCAGCTGTCGAGATTCTCCAATTACTTGACGTTGCGAAAGACATAATCTGAGGTCAAGCAGGAGCGGCCACTGAACCCGTTCTAGCGTCGTGGGATGAACCAGAAAGAGGATCAGAACATGAAAGTAGGGATTGGCCCCCTGGGATTCCTGAGGTTGACCCGCCTTCGAAGAATCGGGCAAGAAAGATTCAATAAAGATATGTACATATATCTCCACAATACAAAGGTCCGAAATTGTGTCCGTCTAAGCTAAGTAGCCGACTCTTGGAGGTCTAGTCAAGCCTGATAGAATACCTAAGCCTAATTAGACCGACAAGGAGAAAGAGGGGCTTACTTGGTGGCAGGTTGCCTTCTTCTATCCTCACCTTGCTTCCTTTAGGCCTGGGATTACTATCTCCTTGTGAACAGGGTTTCTGGTAGAATGAGTCCGTCAAGGCTGGGATAAATAAGCAGGGACTAAGAACCTTACGATAGCACGCTTTCTTTATAGATCATATATCCCCTTGGAGTAAGAACCGATAGCAAAAGAGATTCTAGCGTAGGTAGACTCAGTCCTTATTTATTCTAGATCTAAACCCAGGGAAGCTAGGGTTTGCCCGTTCTCATACAGCGCTCTTTTAGGGTAGGTTTACTCCTAGCATGAGGGAATTAGCTTAATAGAAACTGACTTACCTATCCACAGGGACTTCAACCATGGAATGAAAATCTCTAGCACTTTCCCTTCCTTCTAGCCAACCAATCTCCACTTTCTTGGAACTCGGGACTGACCTTCAAATAGCATGCTGATTTATAAGCGTACTTTCTTTCTCCCTCAAGACTGAAAAGATCTGACCTGGCATAGAGCTAGAGCGTGCTATTGTAGAGCGTAAGTTACCATGCGCTGGAGGAGCCGAAGGAAGAAATTCGAGAAGTTCAAGATGAGAAATAGGAGTAGGAGAACGAGCTATCGAGTCAGCTATCCCCTGGCTGTATCCAGCTTGGTTTGTAGTAGTACCCGCTAACCTGCCAGCCAGTATTGACTCATTCTACCAGCTAATCCTCTTCGACTAACTCATTCCCAGGGGATATGATATAGAGGAAGGAAGTCTACCCTCGTAGCCAGAGCTCAAGTAAACCAATGCCTTGTAAGAGTAAGCACCCTACCTTATATCCGTAAGCCAAACCCTATCCTCCAATGAGTCTACCCCTAAGAATAAGAAGGAAGAGTTTGCGAGACAGTTGCAGATTCAATTCCGTCAAACCCTCTTGCATAGGAAAGGGTATCCCTCCCACAGACCTCTGTCTTGGTCGCCCCTACTTATTTTCTCGATCAATCTTTCGTTTTCTCACGTGCTCTCGCGGCGTGATACCCCAAACACTCTGGTGCATGTCTCCCGGGTAGTCTTTTCCCGTTAAGTTTCCGTTTTCGTCTTTCCGTCGTCTTTTTTCTAAGTGGAAGAGAGGCATGGTTGAGTTGGGGTCTAGTCTTCTGGTTCTTTCTTCTTGCTTGTCGTCCTGCCTGATCTAGGTCCCTTTCTAGTAGGAGTAGCTTATCTCTTCCTTTTCTTCTAGTGCTTAGCGTGCTCTTTCTGTCTGAGTAAGATAAGGGAGTAGTATGCTGCTTCCTCCCCTTGGGTATCCAGGTTGTAGTCCCCTAGCTTTATCCTTTAGTCGTTGAGGGAAAAACCTTCTGAGTTCCCGAGGAAAATGCTCTTTCTTTTCCTTTTATTCGAGCGAGGGTTGCAGGTGGAGAACCGGCCTATGGCTTGCGGCTAAGTTCCCATTTCCTTTTGCCTTGATAATGTGAAAGGACTCAATTCCTTCTCTCTCTTTCTTGGTTGCAGTTGCTGCCCTTGTTGGTTCACGAGCTCTTGCTTTAGTTCTTTTCATTTCGTATGTAGTGATGAAGCGAGGTCCTTTTCTTTGAGGTCTTGGACCATGCGCCTATCGTGACGTGAAGGGTTTTTTCCTTAAGGTGGTTCAATATCTTCTCTTATCCCGTAGAGCAGTCTCCTAGTCTATTCGTTATGTCCGCCTCTCTATCATTTAGTTGCAGATTCAAGTGGAAGGCTTTTCAGTCTTTTCCATTTTTTGTTTTAGCTGTTCTTCTCGCAGCAAGAAAAGCGAGTGAACTGACTTCCGTTCTGGCTTGGCTTGAATGCCGTTGGCGAATCTTCCTCTTTTTCTTCACTGAAGTTCACCTTTGTTTTTTCGACTGTACTGGATCTCGGGGAAAAGAAATCACCTTCTAAGGTCAATGAAAAACTGACTTGATTTGACCCGTTAGATTAGACTCTTCTTGAAAGACGGTTCGGTCAACGTTGAGGACAACAAACTCCTCTACAACATTATCTTCCGCAGCAGGAGCGGTATCTAAACTGACTGAAGGGCTTTTGCCCAGTCCCGTGACATCTAAGTTGACTGGTCGGAATTCACTGCTCGAAAGCAGAGAATAGATTAGACTAGCGGATCGGTTTCTTTAGGTTGAGTTGACAGCTTCGCTAGAGATTCTTTTTTTAGGGCTGCTAGAATGCGGTTTGCGGTTTATGTCACCTTACACCGAAAGGAGGTGATTAGCTTGAAAAAGATGCCTTTTCGGGTTCAGGGATGAGGAATGAAAGGGAGAAGAGGAGCCGTCAACACAGTTTAGGGAAAGGGCTTTGATCAAGAGCCTTTCTTCTTTCTCAAAGTCTGTTAGAGATGGAAAGAAGGATTGAGAACAGCTGCTAAGAAAGCAAGCAAGCAAGAAAGTCAGTCTCTTCTTTCTGATAGGAGTTCGCACCTTAGCTTCTATCTATCCTCAGGGAAGGAACTAGCCCTACCTATTAATGGCAAGGTCTCGTAGAGCCTGACCAAGAGCAGAAGGACTTGTCATAGTGGATAAGGACTGCTTTGCTTGATGAGAGGAGCGGAAGCCACTCGACTGATAAGGAGAGGAGCGAAGGCCAAAGCGAAAGACTGATTAGCTCGAGTGAGGTGCCCCCATCCCTTCCTTATTCTTATCTATCTATTCTTTCTTGCTACTTCCTAGTCGATCTAGGGTTATAAGCCACCAGCTAAAAGAAGACGATTCTAGGCGAAAGAGCAGATCCATCAAGAGACCATGGGGAACAAGCAAGAGCTATTCAATCAAGACTTCTTCAATTCTAGCAGCTATCATATCGCAAGCGTCGAATTCCTTTCGGTACATAGGTATAAGGAAAGACAGTTTGGACAGATAGGTTTTCTTCCTATTCTGCTTTTGTCTCAGCATATCTTTCATCAGCAGAGGATTCTTCGCCCCTTTTTCCACTGCCCTCTCTGATCGCTATAGCTTTCTTTGCTCCTCTCGATATATATATGATATGCTAGTTGGCGGCGCTACCTTATTGAAGTCTTTTTCATTCCCTGTACATTCGCTTAAGTATTAGTTCAATTCTTTGACTCGACTTAGGGAAAAAAAGGAAGGCCCCCCTTTTTAAGATCTAATTAGATTAGATTCATCGCTGATAACTCTATTCCTTCGACTCGACCTCTTCAATTCAATAGCAATAGCGGAGGGTAGTAGCCTAGGGATAGGACAAGACTGACTTTCAATATAGAAAGAGTTCACGGGTAAGCTTTATGACCGGTCAGTTAGCTTTTCTTCTAACTTAACTTAGTATAGGTTCACCTTTCACTAAGGCAAGGGAATAGAATTTCCTTCACTCTCACAACCCTATTTTCGTAGTTTTTAGGGTTATTTGGCGGTGGAGTAAATAACATAGCTAAGAAACCTAGTTTACTCGGCCGTCCCTCGGTACGAATGCTTTGGTCAGAGGAGACCCGCACCATTGGTCGATGAGAAGAAAGGAGGTCGATCCGGCGTGAGAGATAAGAATTCACAACGTAGTTAAGGGAAAGATCTGCACCATTCAAAATTGACGGGCAAATTGGGCTAGACCATACCATTCTACGCCACTTTTCTCACACGAGGAGTCAAAGATGACACCATGCCTAGCTTGAGGGGAAAGAGATTAGATACCGAGGGTAGACAGAGGTCAAACTAAATAAAGAGAACGGCGCATTCGAGAACATCTGTGCGGGGATATCCTAACTATCCTCAGAGGAAAGAGAGCAGCTCCTTCTCTTGCATTTTCACCCTCGGACTCATAGAAGCAGCTAAAAGGGGCTTCTAGCACACCTTTCAATTGAAAATAGAGCTAGGCACCGAAACGAAAGTCCAGTCAAGAGAAGAGTAAGACGAAAGGCAAAGCAAAGCGTCAGCTAGGCCTCTGAAAAAAGAGGGTCTGGCTTTCCATGCGAAGGAATCGGTTGGTTTGACTTGGATTGTTAGAGCCGACTCCTTGGGAAAGTACTTGTGCTTCATAACCCAGGTCCAGAGACAGTCGGGCTCGGATAGGAGCTTCCAGAGCA
The DNA here is from genome assembly GCA_034509735.1 of Sesamum alatum. Classification (NCBI taxonomy): domain Eukaryota; kingdom Viridiplantae; phylum Streptophyta; class Magnoliopsida; order Lamiales; family Pedaliaceae; genus Sesamum; species Sesamum alatum. The sequence continues at coordinate 34,672 of JACGWO010000027.1, forward strand.
ACTTATCAATGAATGCCCAGTTCACTATATTGATAGGTCTGATTCCCAACCCCCCTCATCGGAGGGGGAACATATGGTTTCCCAGCTGACTAGGTGAAGCTTCTTCTTTTCGCCTTCTGATCATAGAAAGTTCCTTTGGAGAGGCTCGATGTAATTGAGCTGCTGTCGGAATTTTGAAGCAGCTAAGGAAGTGGTTGGTCATGCATGACTTACTTGATGAGTGTGACTCTTCTGGCAAAGCTTTCTAAATTACTATTCGGCGAGCTTCGATTCTCGCTATCGTTGACTTCAGGTGGTCAATTGTGCTGCGTCCAAACACAGGCAGGATACCCTGTTGGGGTTTCCCCTCCCTCTGACAAGACCGGACTAGGGGAGTGAGGGGTGCTTCTCGAGAAATGGACCATGCACTTAGCAAGGTTCGCTTTCTGGCCTCTTTCTTTGTGGCAATCCTGTCATTTTTTCCTGATGGTCTTGCAGGAGAAGGATTAAGCTTGACCAGCGGGAGAGGATAGGGTTTATAGAGCTAAGCACAGCATGAACTGACCCCCAGGCCAGACAATCCCAAGAGATCGATAATCAATAAAGACAGGGAAATTCATACTCCTAATGTCGGCGAATCGGTCTCTGTTCAGCTAGCTACCAGTGGATATCCCGATCGGACATGAGGGTCCGAAGGAGAAGAAGAAGAGGAATTAGCCGCAGGTTTAGTCTCATCTCTAATCAATTAGGGATGACGGGAAGAAAAGGACATATTAGAAAGAGTCTGCAGGAACAGGTCTCACTGTGTCATGCGATGGACCAAGAGAAGACAAATCCAATCTATTCAGTCAGCTAAGCAAGCATCATGAACTGTCCTAAAGGTCCCAAGGCGATGTTCAATTCAAATTGAAAGTATAAGGGATATATCAAAATGGAGTATGAAGGGCATCCATAATGGCTGTTTTCAAGCTTAAACATTGCCCGTAGAATGAATACCAGGAAGAGAGATAGGGCTGAGCTAGCTGAATCGAAGAGCGTGAAGGATGCGAACTGAGACGTTTCGGTCCTTCTTCCCTCAGATACTTTTTTTTTTAAGAGCTAGCATAAGAAGTTCGTGGCTTATGTTATCAAAGCAACCAACGATGTCGGATTTGATTAGTCTATCAACCTGACCTCAACTTTGGACTTGCGTAAAGAAGGTGATGGAGCCTCTTCCCGTTCTACAATAGTAAGTAAACTAATCAGCTCGTAGCAGAAGTCTTGTCTTGACCAGCTATAGAATCCATCCTTGAGGAAGAAGCTCGGCGCCGGCCCTTTCTTTTTTTAAATATCCGAATTGCTATGGTATTTTAGGAGTTCACCTTGAAAGGAGTTCTTTTTAGTTTAGTGCTGGAGGAGACGGTAATCAAGATCCATTCCTAGATTCTTGCCCTTGTAAAGGCGGACGAAGGACGGGAGTTTCAAACTCGGCCCACTATTATTCTAAAGTCAAACGGGGGAACTCTTTCAAGAAAGTCAAGTGCCCTCCCGGCCTCCTAGCTTCAAAAACTGCTTGCTGTTACTTAGGATTAGGATTTCCATAGGTGCTTGACTTGTGGCGAAAGGAAGGGAAAGGCCTGTTTCAACTAGATTTTCTGCACCCTAGCCAATAAAAAAATGGAATAATCTTGGATAAAGAGAAGAGGATAGCCCCGAAGCTTCTTTAAAGAGGCTAGGCGGATTCTAGGATTCTAGTACTAGACTACTTTTTCTGATAGAGCGGGTAGAGCAGATAAGCCTGACAAGTAGGTGGAACCCTTCTGTTTTTGTTCTTCTCCACATTCTGACCGGGTGATCCAGAAAGTTGCCTATGATTTGTTCAACTGATAGCCTGATTAGTCTATTTTTGAATAGATTAGTCAAAGTCTGAGCTTAGAATGAATATATGCTGATGCTGCCCAAACAGACGCTTTATCTGATACAACTGAGACTTCCGGGTTTGGTTAAGTAATCTGTCTATTCATCAGTCAGTTCGGACAAGATCTCTATCTCTTGAATTGTTGGACAATCAGATGCTTTCGAAGAATCGGACCAACCGAGGATATCCATTGGAAAATAAGGCAGATCGCAGGAGAGCTCCGTTACACGGAAAGTCCTTTTTGTCAAAGATGACTGATGGATATCCTCTAGCGGGATCAGACCTTCCACAAGATAGCATCCCGTAACAAGAGACCTTCTCTTAAGAATATCCATTGGTTGCGGATAAGATCTATGGAGTGTGTCAAGCCCTAAAGGGGGAGAGTACCAGCCACGTGGAATCTTGACAAGGAAATCGAATGCTTAACGCGAGCAATTCCAAGATCGGGTTCTGCCACCAACTCGACTTCGGTAGATGATCAAGTTTCTTTCACCAAACCGGGGGAGGTGATAGTCTAATAATCAGGAGTTAGTCAGCGGAGCATAGAGTTTTGGAATAGAAAGAAAGATTGAAGAAAGGCTACCTTGTTACGAACGAACTTCAAATATAGAAAAGTCTACTCAAGTCATTAGAAGTAGGATGAGCACTAGGATAAGGCTTAGAAGTCGCTAGCTAGATGTCGCGTCTGAGGGTGTAACATTGGTTCGCGTCTTAGGTTTCGCCCTTCGAGTTGCATATATTAGATTCAATCGCGTTTTAGGGATCTCACGGGACTTTACCAAACGATGTCGATACCGGACTGAAAGGGGTTGGGGAAAGAGACTAACTAACGGACGATGTCGATAGAAGACGCTTTTTGATAATAAGGATACGGGGCGATTTGCCTTTTCTTTAACTCTTGGGAGAAGGGCAGTAGGATTAGAAAAAAGGCCTAACTGCTGTTGAAGGAAAGGAGGCTTCTGGCCCGGCTGGTCCCGCTGGAGAGGAGAGTTTTGACTGCGAAGGAGGCAGGGGCTCGAAAGCAAGAAGCAATGAGCTGCGCGAAAGCCGTTGCGCTAACGCGCCCTTCTTTCTTTCTACATCTTTCTCTTTCTACACACTGCTTTTCGTTGGAAAAACCAACGCAAATATCCTAGCCAGCACATTTGATGAGAACTCACCACAATAGTTGTTTTCTAACGCCAGCAGCCCTTCTCACAAGGATCATTCCCTTCTATCTTTGCTAAGGGCTACTTCATAAACGATTTACAGATCATGAAAGGTTTGCCCGTCGGCTAAAGCGACTTGATCCACTACTTCCGCTCACGACTTGGAGAAGAAATAGGTATCGTCCTCGTCTGCCGTCTCGGTATAACTGTGACTTTCTTTTATTCTTTACTGTTGTGTTGATAAAAACCCACCAAGCAAACGGATGATCGCGCTAGAAAACAGCCTTCTAGTTATAGTAGGCTAGAAAGTAGCGACGGAACTTACGCATTAACAGAATTAGGAGTGAAAGAAAGAGCCCGAACACCTTTTTTATTGCACCAAGAGCGGGGGCCTAGCTTATCCTTGCTAGATATACCAGCTGGCATGAAAACAGCTCTAGCAGCTATAGTCTCATATCTTTAAGTCTTTATTAGGACCCTGTACTGTAAGATGAATAGCTTTTCTAGATGATATGGTGGGAGGAAAATCCACTATGATAGTCTCAATTCCAGCTCTCTCAAATCCACTCATAAAAGCATAGCGAGAGATAGCAGCTTCTATCTAGGTTCTAGTTAAACTCCCAAACTCCCTGGTTATAGGGGCTTATAATAGTACTGGAAAGGAAAAGGAGTATTGTATATCGTATCCTAGGAAATAAATATGTTATAAAACAGGAAAGATTATATGAATTCATGAATGCAATGAAGCAAGCCAAGATCAATGGATGAGCCTCCTCTACGGATGCAAAGAACTCCTGCACCTTCTTTCATGAATGGGAAATCCGAAAGCGATTCGCTTATGAATCTCCTATTGAAGAGTTATACTATGATCGCTCTGTGGTCCCCATGGAGAAGCCTCTCGGAAAGATGGAGATCGGTAGGGCAGATAAGCGCTTTTCTACCCAAGACCAATACGGGAGGAAACTTAGATTCAAGGATTTTTGCCGACATCCAGATGTAGCTCTGCCGGCCCTTTTAAGTTCAACTGCTAAGATAGCAAAATCGTAAGGTTCACAGTCAGAATCTCTTACCTTATTATCTCTTGGTAAGAGAAAATAAGTCCTATCCTTCCTTGCGGAAGTTGATGCTTAGCTTAGCCGTCCAATCGTTCTATTGAATAGTTGTTCTCAAGACTTTCAATCACGTCTTGAAGACGGTAAGGCCCGAGAGGGCGCATGTGCTCTTCTTTCCTTAATTCATTAATAATATCGCCCAATTCGTTTTCACGGGTAGTGACCCAATTAGCGATTCAGTCAGAATCTACAATAATGTTTTGCTGTTGTTTTATTCGATCCACATCTTTCCAAACTTCATCTTGGGAAATTTATAATGGACGTTTCCCCTTGGCGACGTCAGAAGCATATTTCTCTTTGGAGGTTGAAGCAGCAGTTGTTTCGTGTGCCTTTTCAGCGCCAGATGAGGGTCGATGTAATTGAGTATGCCCGCAGGGTTCATATGTTTTGTGAGAACGTCTATAGGATCAAAAAGAGCACAAATGACTGTCAAAAAAACGAAAGAAAAGGCCGGACCAATCCCTAAGCGTAAGCCAGAGAAAAAGAGGGCTCGACCCAACCAGTCTTCCAAAAGTATGCTTGAAAAACTTCAAGGGAACCGAGTCCCAGACAAACAAAATAGCACAGTCCCACTAAGATAAAAATGATTACTAATGAGAATAAAAAGTGTTGCATGCGGGGAGATAATTGACGTTTCATGATACTTCGAATTGAAAAAGTAGGAGTAATTCAAAGGATAAATAAGCTATGGCTTTTGCGCTAAGTTACTTACGTTACGATCTTTCCTCTCTTACGATATTTCTAGTTAGAGGTCAAACAGTCCAAGACGCGCATCCACCGGATAAGCATATAGTTCGTTGTGATCCTCAAGTTCAAGTCGTTTTTCCCTTCGTGGCCCTATCCGCTAATTATGACCCTCGTTTTCTCAAAAAAGAAGACCTTGTTCCTCAATCTTCGGAGAATGCGGCGTTGTATTATTGTAAGTTTTCTGTTCCGAACTAAAAGTAGACGACAAGATTGGATGGACATGGATTTCGTCAGTGTCAATAGGAATGAATAGAAAAGTGTCATGCGCGAGTATCAATTCTCGTTTCCCTACTTTTACGGAATCAAGCCGGGTTGTTTCAAAACATTCTTTAATAAAAAGCAGTCAATCCACTGAGAGAGACTGCCTCTACGCTGGGATCATCCGCACTAGGCTAACTTTTTCTATGATATTCTTTTTTTAGGTTTGAGGAATATGAGACCCGTTCCGCACCTGGATGACTTCATTTCATGCTTCAATCGAGAATGCTTGCTAGCTAGGGTCATTACAAAACCTTTGCCCTTACGGTATCTGTTTTCCTCAATCACTGCTTCTCTAGCATAGGAATGAAGGACGGAGTCGACGCATTGTTTCGCGGTTTTTCCTGCTTCCATATCCATAACCCAGGGACCAGAAAAGGCAATATTCTTTCCAGCTTTAGGGCACGAAAGGATTTGCTGGGGCTTCCGCGACACCCCTTGCTACTAGATGCGCAACTGCGCATCCTTCAGACCTATATGACACTGTCCGAAAAGAAAGACATGGGATTTTTAGGCGTCAGATTCTATTTCTTCTCTTACGATATTTCTAGTTGGATGAAAAGAACGCTCCTTAATGAGGCCTTCTTAGAGGGTTTTTTATTACCCTTTTTTATGAACCCCTTTCCTTTCGATGAAAAACGTCTTGGAACAATCACTTGTTCCGGCGTTGATTCTCCTTCTTCACTTTCCTCGACATATTCCTCTTCTTCCCCCTCCCCCGGGGTAGGGCTCCAACTTATACGACGCTTCGAAGGACCGGCATTGCTACTCTTCGTGGACTTTCCATCGAAATTAGTTGAGCTAAGCTTATAGTTAATATTGAATATTGCGGGGAAGGTACATTTCTTTACATCATAAGGATAAAGCATTCTCGCTTATCTTAAATATGTTTTTGAATATGTATAGCTATCAGTATCAACCTAATAATTTATGTGATGAATGAGGAACGAAGTAACTCGACTGTTAAGGAGAGGAGCGAAGGCCCACCGCAATAATTTTATACTTGCTCCGCCTCCGCGTTGTTCTGTCATTATTGTTCGTACCTCTTTGATCATTAGTCGAACTAAGACCAATCATGATAAACAATTATCTAGGACCAATTTCCACCTGTATATAGACTCTGCATTGATAGAAATGAAGTTGGTTGTTTTCCCCAATGAAGAAGAGATTTTCTCTTGCTTGCTCAGATATAAATCTTCAATGATAAAGCCGGCTTCCTTGCTCGGTGGGATGATATTCTTATATGGATGCGCTAAAAGGCCTTTTCCATCTTGTACGGCCTACCTTTCTTTATTTGTTCTACCTATACGCTAAGGGATTCTGCTCAGGCTTTACCAACCAATAACGCGAGAGCTGCAGGAAGCTTTGGGTTATAAGCGGTTATCACCTATAACATCCAACTTTGAATAAAAAGTGTCAAAAAAACGAAAGAAAGGCCCTAGCCAAGTTTTATTCTTAGTCTCTTCTACTCAACTGCTTCTAATCCGGTTGTGGCATCCGATCCGGGTTTGTTGGTCTTGCAGCAGGGGTTTTCTTGGCCCTTTTGCTTTAGCTTTCCCTTTTGGAAATTTTAGTATTGTAGGAACTTTCTGTCCTGAATGAAGCAATCTCTTGCTTGTAGTTTATTTAGAAAGGGGGGTACAAAATCCATTGGGAAGACTCTTACAAAGATAAATCTTTCATTGGCTTTATTGGAACAAGTCCAACAATATATTGATACAACATGAAAAAGTTTTGTTCCTACGTTATTTATATTTAGTCTGATTAGAATCATTTTTGGACAAGTTTATCGCCGCTGCCTTACTTTTATCCCACCTTATCCCACCTAAAGGCTTGGGCCGGTTCACTTGAGTCCGTTGTTTTCGGGGAGCGAGAAAGAAGGAAAAGAGGCTCCTAGCTAAAGGTAGCTTGTCTCGCCCAGGAGGTGAGAAGAGTTGAGAACAAAGTGGCGAACGGGTGCGTAACGCGCGGGAAAGCCTAGGATGGAATGGTTAGACGTTTCCGTCACATGCATGCTTTGGAGGTTAGCAACCGTCGTGAGTCCTTCTTTCCGGATGTGAACTCTTAGCTTCCGTCTTTCTTGTCTCAGAATTGAAGGATTTTCCGCTTCCACCTGGTCTGTTCCTGTACTCAGTGGCCTTCATTGCTCGGCTTCTTTTCGATGTATCGACCCGTGCCTCAATTACATCGACCCTGTCTTTCGATCACTCTCAGAACTGAAGCAGCAGACCTTACTGCACTGCCTAACCTTCCTCTTCTGACATTACAGAACAAAAGATCAAGGCACAAGATGGTCACAAGCAGGAGTAGGATAAAAGGTTTCATCTCGAATCCCTTGCATTCATCCTGAGAGTTCTATCCCGAGAAAGTCTGACTAAAGAGCGGATTCCCTTGTCGTTAGATCTGCACTTGAAGGCTCAGTCCTTCTTCTTTACTTTAAAAGAACCAATTTAAGCTGAACCGATTCTTCATCCGGCCTCTACATTTATAGGTTCCCAGTCGGAATCTTGCCTAACCCAATCTAAAGCTAGCTCTGTTCTCCCAGCCTAACTGGGGAATGCACTCCTTTGGCAATCACTATACTATATTCCAACTTCCTTCAATTAGGGAATAGCGCAGATGGATCAATCACGCTGTAAGCTCCCCTCCAATTTCTTTGCTTGACGGTAAGCTTCAAACTAAATCATTTCTTTTTCTTTCTTAGCTTTTTCGAATTGGGAAGAAACTCCTTATTGGTTTCTTTTAGTGATGCTGGTATTCTAAGTCAGCCGGCTACTAGTCAACGTCTTCGCTTTGAAAGCGGGGATAAGGTAGACTGTCCTTGCTTCGGAAGCAGCTACAATAATACTGCTTATGGACCTTGCAAAGGGAAGAGGCACCGAGGGGGGACTAAACTAACAGAAGCTGAGGGATTCACCTGCATCCACACTCCGGTCTAAGGCCTTGGCTGACGTACGATCCCCGCGAAGCTCCTGGGGATCCGATAGTTCGTATACCCGGAGCTATGTAGACAGATTTTGTGGTCTTTACTTTCATTATTCCTAATAAAAAGAAAAAGTCCCTCTTGATAGCACAGGAAAGAGAACTCCGCCTTCTCCTTCGGGAGATTAGATTAGTTATAGGACTTCCTTTAGCTCTAAGACTAGGGATCTAAGGAATTGGTGGGAAATCCTGCAAAGCTAAGATACCACTGTTATAACATCTAAGAAAGAGGAGAGCCTGGCAATGGGTCTTGCACACTAACTCATGAGTAATCCTAGGAAAATCACTGCTTTCCTTCCTTTCACTCTTCAAGTCAGGAAGTGGAAATAGCATAAGAGAGACCCACTAGAGCAACTGCCAATTCCCCGAAGCCCCTAAGAAATAAGACATGGAATGACTAGACTAATTGATAGTCTGCATGGACTCGACACCGCCTCTCCGCGGGTCGCTGTGGCTTCCGATTCGGGTATTGAACCGTCGTGAGTTTTGTTGCGGGACATTAGTTAGATTAGATAGGTGGTCCCCCTTTCTCGCGTAAAAGCCGTTTGTTTTCAGGCCCCTTTACTGGAATAAGTCTGCAGCCTTTGACGACTACAGTCTTTTTTTCCCCCATGTAGTAATATGCTACGCCTTTCCCCGCCCCCCGAACTCGGTATCCATCTATAGAATGGGAAGTGTCTCGCCACAGCGACTCAACAGCCATTTCGGATATCGGAGCTGATGGGAAGGATGAACACTATGATTGCATCCCCTCCTTACCCGGCTGGCATAGAGCTCGTAGCATGCCCACTCCTAGTGATTTACAACCACCCTGAGGCCTATTCTCACTCCTTCAACTAAGAAATTAAAATCAGCACTTGAAGCAGGTAATGAAATTGGCTAGTGCGCTAGAATGAAAATGTCTTGTTCTATTCTAATCTAAGGCTCGGACGTGGAGCTGGCTCTATTAATCGATAAGCAGCGGTTGCTTACCCACGGACCCGTAAGCCTTCTAGGCAAGTGCATAAAAGAGAGCAAGCGTAGGCTACGGCTCGAAAGCCTACGCTCTATACTCGCTTCATATATTACGCTCGTTCGCTAGTGCGCTTGTAGTTTTCTCGCTTGGTTGATTAACAAGACAATAGAGAAGCTAGAACATGCTAAGCCCGCGCGCCGACTTCTATCTTATTTACTTCGGATCGTACTCATCTTCTTCTATGGTTGGACGAGAGACGATCAAAACATAGTCAGCTAGCTAAGTACTACTGGAAGCCACATAGTAATTAGATTGACGTAGTTCTTCCTTTGGCCATACGTCCTACTTCCAGCGATTTCGAACATCACATATGTGAATTGAATGAATATAACCTTTTGAGCATACTCCTTCCGAATGGATTAAGAGTGAAAGAGAATGTCCTATTCCATTTTCTTTTCCTTGATCTAGCTTTCTGACTAACTGAATAGGCTCTCTTTCTTCAGAAATTCTATTGATAGATAGATAGGCTAGTGTAATGTAAGCTATCGCGCAAGACAAAGAGCGGCCTTCCCTTCTTAAAGTACTTTGCCGAAGGCATCTCACTTGAATTGGAGAATATATTAAGCATAGGATCATCCAGAGTCTGTAAAGTCTACCTCGCTTAGCTCAACCTTATCCATAGACGATCTCTATCTCTTCATTGCTATGGTACTCTTTGTAGTAGGTAACTTTCTATACCTGAGCCACTTTACTAACCCTTAGCTTGTGTTCGATACCTCACGCCTTCACTTAATCCAAAAGCTTGCTTCGTGTTCCAACTCAGCGATATGAAATGAATACCATCGTTAGCAATAACTTCCCCTTCGCCTACAGGCCTTTCTTCACCTCTCCCTTGACTCTTCGTTTGTATTCCTTGTTCCTTCCATCTAAGCTCAAAGCTAGCTTCATCGCTAACGTAAGGCTGAATTGAATTTCTTTCTATATGAAATAAAAGAAAGAGTTCACCTAAAAGTTCTTGCTTGCTGAGTTGCTGAGATTAGTCAATATTGCTAGCCAACTCTACCTCGCTTTAGCTCAACCTTTCCCCCTTCTTAGTCAAGCTTGGACGCCCAATCCTTTATGCTGGACTTTACATGCAATTGCTCTACTGGATGGGAGTAGGAAAGGCAGAAGTCTTGGAGAACTGCTTGTGAATGGAGGGTTTAATAGTAAGTTGACAAGGCTACTTTCGAGTGAGTAGGTTTCTTAGTGACTCTCAGTCAATCATTACTAAGGCGCAGGGATTGCTCTTGGATTGATTGCACTTTCTAGCTAAGCTAGAAAATTCCAGATTGATTCAGATTTCATTGATAGAACCCTGCTAGTTCAATCCTCACTTTCCATTCCTAGGGTTATTGAATACTTTACTTGCTTGCTATTGCTAGTTCAATCGTCAGCTCTTGCTTAGTCATTGGACTATATCCATTTGAGGGAAACTTTCTAAACACTACTGCATTTCGGAATTCATCCTTTCCTTCGCCCGATTCTCTCCCTCGTCCTAACGGTTCCTCATCTCTCTTCCGCCCCAGAGTCTATCACAAAGGAAGCAAGAAAGAGAGACCAGAAAGACGAATTAGTCGCTGAAAAATAGAGATCACACTAGCACTTGAATCAGATGAAACTGAATGATCGGGAATAGGCTTAGGCTTTGAATCCTTTGAAAAGAGGAGATTCTAAGTGGATGGAAAGCACGTCTAATCTCCAAGAAGAGGAGGATCTTATTCTTAGACGGATCCATCATTTCCGAAGAGCAGGAAAGAGAAGGAAAAGACTCTGTTTGGAGATGAAAAATCGGGCATGGAAGCACTCAAGCTTAAGTAAATGCCCCTGATACGACTTCGACCACATCGAATTACCAACTCAGAAGAGTACGCTTGAAAGGTAACGAATCCAATCCCTAAAGCAATTGCGGTAAGAAGAGCTATTGGTCTACTGTATCATGGCAGTCGACTCAGTCTTGTCCAGGAAAAGGAAAAAGGGTACTGAAAGTGTCCACATCTCCTCTTGATGTTCTTATTAGCTGCTTCAACTGCACCATTGATTTTCGATCTCCTAGGAGCAGATCTGCTGTGAGATATCTTTCACTGAGTGTATATTCGTTCCATCATCTGACTGTCCAGATTTTTAGCATTGTCTGTAATGATTAGCTTTGATAATTCAAATCGGCAAATAATCTTGCTTTTCAGGAACTTGCATTCAACTGAATGCCGAGCGGCAAGAGGGGTAACTGGATCAGAGCGGGAGTTCGCCTAGCTAGTGTAAGCTGCAACTGCTTTAGCGGGAGTGCTTGAAAGTGGCTGTCTTCACTTAGTCCAAAGAGAGGCGATGGACATCCGTCACTAACCATTGCTCTAGATGCTCTCGTCTCGAAGAGTAAGAGTCATATGGCGATCTTCATTACTAGCTCTGACGACTAGTCCTATGCTAATGAAATACCTGCAAACAACCCCCTTCTCTTCCTCAACAGGGCATTCGTGCAGAACCCTTTCTTTCAATGTCTTGTCATTCTTCATGTACAGCTCTTTCTGTCCATCTGATCTTTCCTGTCATCGAAATGGAAGAGGGACAACTAGTTAGCTTTCAATTGGCATTGGCCTACTTACTTCTTCACTTTTCGGCTTAACGACTGCTACCTTTTTCGATTGCTTTCATTCCTTTTTTTGTGTTATACCGTTCGTGCCCTACGACGAGTAGGCAACTGACTCCCTTTAGAGTTGGTTTAACACTAATAAGGGCGCCAAATTTCGAGTGCTATCTAAGAGAAAGGTTGCTTTTTAGGGTTTCCTTCAAACTAGAAATATCATAAGAGAAGAAAGAGAGCTTTAGAAGCAGCCAATCTTTTCTTTATGCCCCTTCACTCCCATGCCTTTCTTGGTTGGACCAAGGCGATTCCCGTCTTCCGAGAGCAAGTCTCTCTTTTTTCTTTGGGGGAGCAGAGCAGTCAAAGAATGAACCAAAGAAGATGATTGTTCTAGAATGTCTATTCCTCACAATTGCTCCTTGTGATGCAGCAGAACCATGGCAATTAGGATCTCAAGACGCAGCAACACCTATGATGCAAGGAATTATAGACTTACATCACGATATCTTTTTCTTTTTGATTCTGATTTTTGTTTTCGTATCATGGATCTTGGTTCGCGCTTTATGGCACTTCCACTATAAAAAAAATCCAATCCCGCAAAGGATTGTTCATGGAACTACTATCGAGATTCTGTGGACCATATTTCCTAGTATCATCCTGATGTTCATTGCTATACCATCATTTGCTCTCTTATATTCAATGGACGAGGTAGTAGTAGATCCAGCCATTACTATCAAAGCTATTGGACATCAATGGTATTGGACTTATGAGTATTCGGACTATAACAGTTCCGATGAACAGTCACTCACTTTTGACAGTTATACGATTCCAGAAGATGATCCAGAATTGGGTCAATCACGTTTATTAGAAGTGGACAATAGAGTGGTTGTACCAGAAAAAACTCATTTACGTATTATTGTAACACCTGCTGATGTACCTCATAGTTGGGCTGTACCTTCCTTAGGTGTCAAATGTGATGCTGTACCTGGTCGTTTAAATCAGACCTCTATTTCGGTACAACGAGAAGGAGTTTACTATGGTCAGTGCAGTGAGATTTGTGGAACTAATCATGCCTTTATGACTATCGTCGTAGAAGTCGTTTCTAGGAAAGATTATGGTTCTCGGGTATCC